>JAPQNM010000967.1:50000-110000 GCA_029783475.1 Metacarcinus magister | reverse complement strand
TCTATTTATGTATATATATATATATATATATATATATATATATATATATATATATATATATATATATATATATATATATATATATATATATATATTTTACATTAAAAGGGTAATAGCTAAGGGAAAACAGAAATAAGTAAAAAAAAAGTCCCGCTTGTCACCAGACCCTGTAAAGAGGACAGTAGGAGAATAGAAGCAAGGGGTGGAGATCCAGTTAACATTAGAGGTGTCTTGACACTCCTCTTTTAAAAGAGTTTAAGTCATAGGCAGGTGGAAAAACAGACAAAAGAAGAGAGTTAAAGAGTTTACCAGTGTAAGGGATGAAAGAGTGAAGATACTGGTTAACTCCTGCATTAGGAAGATGGACAGAATAAGGATGAGAAGACGTAGAAAGTCTTGTACAGCGAGGCTGCGGGAGGGGGGGAGGCATGCAGTTAGCAAGTTCAGAAGAGCAGTCAGCATGAAAATAGCGATAGAAGATAGATAAAGATGCAACATTGCTGCGGTGACTTAAAGAATCAAGAAAGTCAGTTAGAGGAGGAGAGTTGATGAGGCGAAAAGCTTTAGATTCCTGCCTGTTTAATAAAGCTGTATGAGTTGAGTCCCCCCAGACATGTGAGCCATACTCCATACATGGGCGGATAAGGCCCCTTTACAGAGCAAGCAGCTGAGAGGTAGAGAAAAATGGACGCAGACGCCACAAGACACCTAACTTCTTGGAAGCTGATTTAGCATGAGTAGAGATATGAAATTGCCAGTCTAGATTTTTGGCAAAGGATAAACCGAGTGTGTTTAATATGGAGGAGAGGGGAAGTTGAGTGTCATTGAAGAAGAGGCAATAGTTATCTGGAAGGTTATGTCGAGTAGATAGTTGTAGAAATTGAGTTTTTGAGGCATTGAACAAAACTAGTTTTGCTCTGCCCCAATCGGAACCAAGAGAAAGATCAGAAGTTAAGCGTCCTATAGCATCTCGCGTTGAGTCATTTAATTCTTGCTTGGTTGGGCGTATATTGTACGACGTTGAAAAATGCTAGGTGGTGTCATCAGCATAAGAGTGGATAGGGCATTGAGTCAGATTTAGATAATTGATGAATAATAGAAAGAGAGTGGGTGATAGGACAGAACACTGAGGAACACCACTGTTGATAGTTTTAGGAGAAGAACAATGACCGTTCACTACAGCAGCAATAGACCGGTCAGAAAGGAAACTAGAGATGAAGGTACAGAGAGAAGGATAGAATCCGTAGGATGGTAGTTTAGTAATTAAAGATTTATGCCAGACTCTATCGAATGCTTTCGATATGTCAAGGCCGACAGCAAAGGTTTCACCGAAGTCCCTAAAAGAGGATGACCAAGATTCAGTTAGGAAAGAATGAAGATCACCAGTAGATCGGCCTTTAAGGAAACCATACTAGCAATTAGAGAGAAGGTTGTGAGCTGATAGATGCCTCATTATCTTCCTGTTAAGGACAGATTCAAAGGCTTTAGAAAGGCAAGAAATCAAAGCTATAGGGCGGTAGTTAGAAGGATTGGAGCAGTCACCCTTTTTAGGGACAGGTTAAATGTGAGCAAACTTCCAGCAAGAAGGATAGGTAGAAGTAGAGAGACACAGACGAAAGAGTTTGACCAGGCAATGAGAGAGTTTGGAAGCACAGTTTTTGAGAAAAACAGGAGGGACTCCATCTGGACCGTAAGCCTTCCAAGAATCAAGGCCAGAGAGGGGCTAGAAAACGTCATAATAAAGAATTTTAATTTTAGGGATGAAGTAGTTAGAGGGTGGAGGAGTAGGAGGAATATGCCCAGTATCATCAAAAGTAGAGTTGGTAGCAAAGGTTTGAGCGAAGAGTTCAGCTTTACAGAAAGAAGAGACAGCTGTGGGGCCATCTGGTTGAAGTAAAGGAGGGAAAGATGAAGAAGTAAAATTGTTAGAGATATTATTGGCTAGATGCCAGAAATCACGAGAAGAGTTAGAGTTGGAAAGACTTTGACATTTTCTATTGATGAAAGAGTTTTTAGTAAGTTGGAGAATAGATTTGGCATGATTACGGGCAGAAATATATAGGGCATGAGTTTCAGCAGATGGATGGCTACGGTACCGTTTGTGAGCCGCCTCTCTATCATTGACAACACGAGAACAAGCAGAGTTAAACCAGGGCTTTTTAGCTTTAGTATTAGAGAAAGTATGAGGAATGTATATCTCCATGCGAGAGATAATCACCTCAGTTATGCTCACGGCACACAGAGAAGGATCTCTGACATGGTAGCAATAATCATCCCAAGGAAAATCAGAATAGTTCTGCCTCAGGTCTTCCAACTTAGCAGAGTTGAAATGCTAGAAGCACCTCTGCTTAGGCGGGTCCTGAGGCTGCATTGGAGTGATAGGACAGGTAACGGAAATAAGATTGTGATCGGAGGAGCCCAACGGAGAGGAAAGTTTGACAGAGTAAGCTGAAGGGTTGGAAGTTAGGAAAAGATCAAGAATGTTGGGCGTGTCTCCAAGGCGGATATGGGTAGGGAACTGCACTAACTGCTCTAGGTCATGAAGGATACCAAAGTTGAAGGTTTGTTCACCAGGTTGGTCAGTGAAAGAAGATGAAAGCCAAAGCTGGTGGTGAACATTGAAATCACCTAAAATAGAGATCTCAGCATAAGGAAAGTGAGATAGGATGTGCTCCACCTTGGAAGTCAAATAGTCAAAGAATTTTACATAGTCAGAGGAATTAGGTGAGAGATATACAGCACAGATGAATTTAGTTAGAGAGTGACATTGAAGTCTTAGCCAGATGGTAGAAAATTCTGAAGATTCAAGATTGTGGGCACGAGAGCAAGTAATGTCGTTACGCACATATGCGCAACAGCCAGCTTTGGATTGAAAATGAGGATAGAGAAAGTAGGAGGGAAAAGAGAAGGGGCTGCTGTCAGTAGTCACAGACAACTGTGTTTCAGTTAGGAAGAGAAGATGAGGTTTAGTGGAGGAGAGATGGTGTTCCACAGATTGGAAATTAGATCTAAGGCCACGAATGTTGCAGAAATCGAGAGTAAAAGTATTAGAGGAAGTGTCAAGACACCCGAGGTCGTCAGCAGAGGGGCAGTCCGACCTGGGGACATTTATGGTCCCCTCCCCAGATGGGGACTCCGAGGCTGGGTGTGGTGAAGCCATTTTAAAATTTTGATTTGAAGAGAGTATAAATGTGTAGGGTGTAATTGATTGATTCATTGGTGATAATAGATCATGGTGCCGCAACATCGAGGTCATTTGGCACCGTACTAAAAACACTATAAATTAAAAAGCTACTTAAATACTACATAAAAAGAAAAAGAAATCTACAGGAGGTGGAGAAAGCCACTTTCCTGTAGGAATTTTAACACTTCATGTCTCGGGGAGAGTGCCTCCTCCCCCAGCACCAGAGAGAGAGAGAAACTCCCATCTCTGCCCCGACACTGGGCGAGGTACTGCTCTCGCAATTCCCTCAGACTGGTGCACTCGACCAGCAAGTGCCGCACAGTCAGGGGATTGATTGATTAATTGATTGGTGACAATAGATCATGGTGCCGCAACATCGAGGTCATTTGGCACCGTACTAAAAACACTAAAAATTAAAAAGCTACTTAAATACTACATAAAAAGAAAAATAAATCTACAGGAGGTAGAGAAAGCCACTTTCCTGTAGGAATTTTAACACTTCATGTCCCGGGGAGAGTGCCTCCTGCCCCATCACCAGAGAGAGAGAGAAACTCCCATCTCTGCCCCGACACTGGGCGAGGTACTGCTCTCGCAATTCCCTCAGAATGGGGCACTCGACCAGCAAGTGCCGCACAGTCAGGGGAACTAAGCAATCATCACAATAGGGCTCAACTCCCCGGGACATGAGGAAACCGTGGGTGAGGCGGGTATGGCCCGTCCGTAGACGGGCCAATGCTGTCTCACGGCAGCGGCCTCGGACGTGCACATAAGACCAGGGGCTCACAGCCCTTGCGGTAATTGCACCCATCTTGGAGTTAGCTCTATTGGCATTCCATCTCTCTTGCAAAACTACAACAATAGCAGCTCGAATTGTGGGAAACAGGTCTCTGTGAGGGACGGGGCAGGTAGTGACTTGACGTGAGGCACCAGTCTTAGCTGGCTCATCTGCCTTCTCGTTCCCTTTAACAGAGACATGGGCTGGTACCCAACAAAAAGAAATTATGTGCCCACGACGGGCTGCTAGTACGAGCCAGTTGAAAATTTCTGAGACTATTGGATGTGCGTTATTAAAATCCTCAAGGGCTGACAAAGCTGCTCTGGAGTCTGAAAAAATAAAAAAAACCTCCAACATTCAAGGTAAAAAGAGATTTTATCGCTACTAAAATGCCCCAGAGCTCTGCGGTAAAAATTGATGTACAGGGGGGTAGACTGCCGCACCGGGTAAAATCAGGGAAGACAGCTCCAAATCTGACGCCTGCATCGGATTTGGAGCCGTCAGTAAAAATGGGCGTGCAACCCTCATGTACGGAGGCATGATCGGTGAACAAAGTCCTCGCAGCATGCTCCGACATAGCACTCTTGTTAGCCGGCATGTAACGGCAATACGATACTGCCAGCCGCTTCCACGGCGGGACATGCAATAATCGTGGGACAGCTATGGCAGGGCGAGGAAGGGACAACTCTTCAATCACGCCACGAGCCCGAAAGCCAAAAGGCTGTGGGAAGTGCGGGTGCTGGGTGAAAGTGGCGTCCCGTTAAGTGTCCGTCACAGCACTGTAAGTGGGATCACCATGGAGACTTTGGCATCTGAACCACAAACGTGCCATCTGAGTCTGACGGTGAAGGTCGAGGGGTAACACTCCTGCATCTACGAGTAGACTGGGGATTGGGCAAGACCGAAAGGCGCCCGTCGCCAGTCTGATTCCACCGTGATGTACAGAGTCGAGAGTACGAAGGCGAGGGGATTTGGCTGAAGCGTAGACTTGGGAACCGTAATCTAACTTGGACAGAACGAAACAGTGATATAAACGGAGGAGAATGGTGCGGTCAGCTCCCCAAGACACATGGGAAAGAAAACGGAGCAGGGACATCCGCCGCTGGCAAGCAGCTTTCAGGTCCCGCAGGTGTGGCAACCATGTAAGGCGTCTGTCAAGTATTAAGCCCAAGAATCGAGTCGTTTCAACTACTGGCAGTCTCCTGCCATAGAGGTATAGGTCTGGATCCCTAAAATCACCTCTGCTTCGAGAGAAAAGCATAGCAACCGTCTTTGTGGGGGAAAAGTTAAAACCATGACTATCGGCCCAACGGGTGACCCGGCCAAGAGCCAACTGGATGTATCGCTCGGCCACATCGAGACGGGAGGAAGCGTAGGAGAGGGAAAAGTCATCAGCGTATAGCGTGCATCGAAAGTCCCGGTGGACGCACTAGGTGATGCTATTGATCGCAACGCTGAATAGAGTGACACTGAGGACACTACCTTGTGGGACTCCTTCTTCTTGCTCAAAAGAGCTAGAAAGAGCAGTGCCCACCCTCACCCTAAAAGTACGGTCCTGTAAAAAAGACCGGAGGAACAGAGGGAGGTGACCCCTGAGTCCAACCGTATGGAGAGCTCGTAGAATGCCATACCTCCAGGTGGTGTCGTATGCCTTTTCAAGGTCGAAAAAGACGCTCACAACCCGCTGCCTGCAAGCAAAAGCTTGGCAGATAGTTGTTTCTAATCGCAGAAGAGCGTCTAAAGTACAGCGAGATCGACGAAAACCACACTGTACTGCCGAAAGATGGCCACCCTTCTTAAGGAACCAGACTAGACGAGTGTTAACCATTTTCTCCAAAACTTTAATCATGCAAACGGTAAGGGCAATGGGTCGATAGCTAAGGGGGAGTGAGGCGTCCTTTCCAGGCTTGGGGATTGGTATGACTATAGCAGACTTCCAGGAGGGTGGTACGTATCCGTCACTCCACATCCTATTAAATAATCCTAGGAGGAAGGACAGTGATCCAGAATTTAGGTGACGGATCATTGAGTATGTAATGTTATCTGCCCCTGGGGAAGAGTCCTTACACGAAGATAAAGCTGAACGCAGTTCCGGTGGAGAGTAAGGGACATTGTAGTTTTCACCCCCACGAGATGAAAAGTCTAGTTGGCGAGCCTCGTCTGCCTCAAACTGGCGACGCACTGCTGGAGATCTCGAGGCCCGGCTGGACACCAAAGAAAAAGTCTCAGCGAGTGTGTTGGCTACCGCCTGGCTGTTAGATACCTTATCCCCGTTGACATGGAGGACCGGAGGCGAGCCTGGAGAGAACTTTCCTGCTATCTTCCGCACACGCTTGAATACCTGCGACATAGGTGTCTGCACGTTCAATGTGGAAACAAAAGATGCAAGGGACTTACGGCGAGCATCCTTGAGGACTCGACGAGCCTTAGCTCTAGCCAGTCTGTATTGTCCCCGGAAAAATTCGGTTTTGTGTCGACGGTACCTACCAAAAGCTCGACGACGCTCTGTCACTGCCTGTCTACACTCATCAGACCACCAGGGGACCGGTCGGCGCTTGGTAAACCCTGTGGTCTGAGGGATGGAAAGCTCACCAGCTCGCTGGAGTATAGATGTAAAATACGCGACAGCGCTGTCTATGTCTAAAAACTCATCAACCTCGCAGTCAACTATAGCAAGTTGTTTAAAAAGTCCCCAGTCAGCGCGGTCTAGCCGTCAGCGGGGGACAAGGGGTAAGGGGAGGACGTCGGGAGAAGACAGGAGTATAGGGTAGTGGTCACTCCCACAAAGATCTCCTGTGACGCTCCATGTGAAGTCAAGTAGGGTGTCGGGAGAACACAATGATAAATTTAGGGCCGAGCTGGTGTCTGTCTGGATGTGGTAGTGTGTATGGTCACCGGTGTTAAAAATACCTAGATCTAAGGCTTCAACCACAGTGGCAATCATTGCTCCCCTGGGGTTGATAAGTGTATCTCCCCACAGGGTGTGCCGACCATTAAAATCTCCTAAAACAATAAACGGGGAATGCAATTGCTGGACTAGGGAAACGAAGTCCTCTCTGTCTACTGGAGAATTGGGAGGGAGGTATAAAGAGCAGACAGTGTAAGTTCTCCTGAGGTGGAGCTGGACAGCCACCAGCTGCAGGGGGGAGACAATATTAAAAGATGTAAAAGCAATGCCTCGTGAGTTATCTAAAAAAATTGCTGTTCCACCATGATGGCCTTGCGCGCGATCATGAGGAGAGTAAAAGCCAGAGTAACCCCTGGGTGTAGGATGGGAGGACGAACTAATCATAGTCTCCTGCAGACAGACACAGACCGGCTGGTGTCTTCGCAGGAGTAGACTGAGCTCCTCCCAATTCCCTCTCAACCCACGAAGGTTCCACTGTAAAATATTAAAAATATTAAAATTAACGGTGCGTGGGGAGGCCCCTAGAGGAGACCCTCCCAACACCAGTATCCTTCTTGCTCTTACCCTGCCTAATGGCAGTGGCTAGAGCAGTGGAGGCAGTGGACAATCGCCTTGCAGTCTTTCTTAGCCCAGTGGCCAGTGAGGTGGCCACAGCAGCAGGAGCAGTGATGATGGCGTGACCCGACACCGGGGTAAGAGTGACGGCCGGAGCCGACACCCGGGTGGGAGTGATGGCCGGAGCCGACACCGGGGTAGAAGTGACGGCCGGAGCCGACACCGGGGTAGAAGTGACGGCCGGAGCCGACACCGGGGTGGGAGTGACGGCCGGAGCCGACACCTGGGTGGGAGTGACGGTCAGAGCCGACACCGGGGAGGTAGTGACGGCCGAAGCCGACACTGGGGTAGAAGTGACGGCCGGAGCCGACACTGGTGGGGGCCTTCGAGGCCTACCAGAGGGTGTAGAGGATCGTGCCTCCTTAGGAAGGGGCACCTCCTCGAGGGAGTCCTCACTTCTGCTACGCTTATGGTGTGATGGCGTAGCAGTAGGGGCCTGAGTGAGTTCCTCTGACACCTCCATAGATGTAGAGGGCAGAGCAGCAGAAGCAACAGCATTTTTGTGGGAATCATTTTTTGGCTTAGCCACTTGGTGCACTGTAGCAGTCATTTTGCGTAGTTGACGTCTATTACTAAGAGAGGAAAGCATAGTTGCATAAGTCACTCCTGGACGTATATGTGTAGTAAGAACTCTACGCTTTGCCTCGGCAAAATCAATTTTCTCCGTGGTCCTGATGGAGAGTACTTCCCTCTCAAATCTGTAGCGGTCGCAGTCTTTTGAGTAAGTTGGGTGAGGTCCGTGGCAGTTAAAACAGGAGACAGGATCAAGGCAGGTCGTGCCATCGTGATCCGTTGTACCACAGGACGGGCACACCGCTGGTAGGCCATCTTGTAACCTACGGCAGGAACGACTGACATGTCCGAATGCCTGACAGTAATAGCATCGCCTAGGGGACGGTATGTATGCTTTTACTGGGAGGCGGAGCCACGCCAGTTTGACAACTTCAGTTTGAGTCGGTCGAAAGTGAGAAAGAGGGTAGGGGTGGGAACAAGAACTCCATCAACTTTCCTTTGTAGACGATCAACTCCTACAACACCCTGATCACTCAGTTCGTGTAGAAGATTTTCGTTTGAGTAGCGCATGACGTCACGAGAAAAGATGACCCCCTTACACTGCTTGAGGGTAGCGTGTGGAGTACACGCCACCTGCGTTCCAGGGACAGAGGAGATGGCTCTGAGGCGAGCATTCTCTTCCGGGGACGACACCTCCACTAGGAGACTACCATCCCTTTGGGAGGAGACCTTAGGCTTGCGTCCACAAACTTTAATGAGTGCTCGATGTACGTCAAATATGTCTAGATCCATAACAGACACACCATCAAGAGACTTGATAACAAGGAATTGTTCGTAATATGCCGGCTCGAAAGTACCTGGTAGAGTCTGAATGAGAGGGCCTGAAAAGCCCTTCTGTGCGTTAACGCGTCTTTGTTTTCTAGGCTTATAATTCATTATTTCTCGGTTCGAATCTGTAGATTTCGAAGCGGAGGGGACAGCGGTCCCAGATGCACCACCCGTGGCCCGGAAAGGCTCAAGCGTGACGATAAGGGAAGATCGAGAAGAAGAAGCCGGGGACGAGCGGACGTCAGGGAGCGAGCTTGGTCGCGAAAGTGGTGGTGAAGATGCCATAAAATATTCAGAAAACATTCGCTTCCCCACCCCCCCACCCACCACGGAGCCCAACAAGGGAGGGATGCATGTTGAGGCACGACGGCTCCCAACAGCCCTAGGGGTAGTAGGGGAAGTATACGCAGCCACTGCCTGGAGTGAGGTGGCAGCCGCAGGACCGTTGCGGTGCCCACCAGACAGCAGCCGCTTGACCCTAGCCAACGCATGACCAGCCGATTGATCCAGCGGGGCCACACTGGACCACCTGTCTTACCCCAACTCCCCCACCAAAGAAGTGTGTTGTCCACCACAGGGAACTACCTCCTGCCCTGCGGTGGACTCAACTCCCAGATGAGGGAGCGCGGGCAGTATACAGGACGCCACGCACGGCAAACACGCTGGGAGGCTTAGTCCTGCCCTAGATGTAGACGGGTAAGGACGAGCAACATCACCGGTAGGCCTCCTCTACCAGTGATGAAGGGGGAGTGCTTGGTCCACGAGGCCGACGGACACCAACCCTACAGAGACGGACAGGGCCCCACAGGAGGGGGCGCCGCCGACCACGCTTCAAGCCCCGCCACCACATCAAGGTGACTCCCCACGGCGGGGTGTAGGGTGTAGTAATGTTATGTAGGTAGTAGAAGAAGTTGTCTTTAGAGGGCAGGCTGCAGCTGCTCTCTTGTGTAAATGAGACACTAAGGGAACCGGGAAGAGAGGACACGGAGAATCACTCAGTCTGCAGCACTGCCTACATTCCCGTAAGTACCTCTCCTGGAGTATTCCACCGGGCGGCAGATGTCTACTGCCTACTCCATGCCTCATTATATATATATATATATATATATATATATATATATATATATATATATATATATATATATAGACACCTGCCGCCCGGTGGAATACTCCAGGAGAGGTACTTACGGGGATGTAGGCAGTGCTGCAGACTGAGTGATTCCCCGTGTCCTCTCTTCACGGCTCCCTTAGTCTCTCATTTACACAAGAGAGCAGCTGCAGCCTGTCCTCTAAAGACAACTTCTTCTACTACCTACATAACATTACTACATTTTACACTTTTACACTCTCCTCAAATCAAAATTTTAAAATGGCTTCACCACACCCAGCCTCGGAGTCCCCATCTGGGGAGGGGACAACATTTTTTCTCAGGTCGGACTGCCCCTCTGCTGACGACCTCAGGTGTCTTGACACTTCCTCTAATACTTTTAACCTCGATTTCTTCAACATTCGTGGCCCTAGATCTAATTTTCCAATCTGTGGAACACCATCTCTCCTCCACTAAACCTCGTCTTCTCTTCCTAACTGTAACACAGTTGTCTGTGACTACTGACAGCAGCCTTTTCTCTGTTCCCTCCTACTTTCTCTATCCTCATTTTCAATCCAAAGCTGGCTGGTGCGCATATGTGCGTAACGACATTACTTGCTCTCGTGCCCACAATCTTGAACCTTCAGAATTTTCTACCATCTGGCTATGACTTCAATGTCACTCTCTAACTAAATTCATCTGTGCTGTATATCTCTCACCTAATTCCTCTGACTATGTAAAATTCTTTGGCTATTTGACTTCCAAAGGGGAGTACATCTTATCTCACTTTCCTTATGCTGAGATCTCCATTTTAGGGGATTTCAATGTTCACCACCAGCTTTGGCTTTCATCTTCTTTCACTTTCACTTTCACTAACTACCGCCCTATAGCTTTGATTTCCTGCCTTTCTAAAGCCTTTGAATCTGTCCTTAACAAGAATATAATGAGGCATCTATCAGCTCACAACCTTCTCTCGGATTGCCAGTATGGTTTCCGTAAAGGCCGATCTACTGGTGATCTACTTCGGTGAAACCTTTGCTGTCGGACTTGACATATCGAAAGCCTTCGATAGAGTCTGGCATAAATCTTTAATTTCTAAACTACCCTCCTACGGATTCTATCCTTCTCTCTTTACCTTCATCTCCAGTTTTCTTTCCGACCGGTCTATTGCTTCTGTAGTAGAGGGTCATTCTTCTTCTCCTAAAACTATCAACAGTGGTGTTCCTTAGGGTTATGCCCTATCATCCACTCTCTTTTTATTATTCATCAATGATCTCCTAAATCTGACTCAATGCCCTATCCACTCCTATGCTGATGACACCACCTAGCATTTTTCAACTTCGTACAACAGACGCCCAAACCAACAAGAATTAAATGACTCAAGGCGAGATGCTATAGGACGCTTAACTTCTGATCTTTCACTTGTTTCTGATTGGGGCAAAGCAAACTTAGTTTTGTTCAATGCCTCAAAAACTCAATTTCTACAACTATCTACTCGACATAACCTTCCAGATAACTATCCCCTCTTCTTCAATGACACTCAACTTCCCCTCTCCTCCACATTAAACACACTCGGTCTATCCTTTACTAAAAATCTAAGCTGGCAATTTCATATCTCTACTCTTTCTAAATCAGTTTCCAAGAAGTTAGGTGTCCTATGGCATTTGCGTCCATTTTTCTCTCCCTCTCAGCTGCTTACTCTGTACAAGGGCCTTATCCGCCAATGTATGGAGTATGGCTCATATGTCTGGGGGGGCTCAACTCATACAGCTCTTTAAAACAGGGTGGAGTCTAAAGCTTTTCGCCTCATCAACTCTCTTCCTCTAACTGACTTTCTTGATTCTTTAAGTCACCGCCGCAATGTTGCATCTTTATCTATCTTCTACCGCTATTTTCATGCTGACTGCTCTTCTGAATTTTCTAACTGCATGCCTCCCCCCACCCGCGGCCTCGCTGCACAAGAATTTCTACTTCTTCTCATCCTTATTCTGTCCATCTTCCTAATGCAAGAGTTAACCAGTATCTTCACTCTTTCATCCCTTACACTGGTAAACTTTTGGAACTCTCTGCCTTTCTCTGTTTTTCCACCTGCCTATGACTTAAACTCTTTCAAAAGAGGAGTGTCAAGACACCGCTCACACTAGATTGGACTTCCCCCCCATGTCTATATTTCTCCTACTGTCCTCTTTACAGGGTCTGGCGACAAGCAGGATTTTTTTTATTACTCATTTTTGTTTTTCCTTAGCCAGTACCCTTTTAATGTAAAATATAATATAATATATATATATATATATATATATATATATATATATATATATATATATTTACACAAGAGAACAGCTGCAGCCTGTCCTCTAAGGACAACTTCTACTACTACTTACATAACACTACAGGTACCTTACACTTTTACACCCTTCATTTCTATTCTATATAATGGTTTTCCAAGCCTTGCATCGGAGACCCCATCTGGGAGGGGACCAAAAATGTCCCTCAGTCGGATATCCCTGCTGAAGACGACCTTGGGTGTCTTGACAGTTCCTCTAATACAGTTTCTCTTGAATTCTGCAACACTCATGGCCTTAGATCTAATTTCAAATCTGAGGAAAACCATATCTTCTCCACTAAATCTCATCTTCTATTCCTAACTGAAACACAGTTGACTGTGGTTACTGACAGCAGCCCATCCTCTGTTCCCTACTACTTTCTTTATCATCATTTTCAATCCAAAGTTGGCTGTTGCGTATATGTGCGTAACGACATTACTTGCACAACCAGCTTTGGCTTTCATATTCTTTCACTGACCAACCTGGTGAACAAGCCTTTAACTTTGCTATCCTCTATAACCTAGAACTGCTGGTGTAGTTCCCTACCCCTATCCCTGACCGTCTTGGAGACACGCCCAACATTCTTGATCTTTTCCTAACTTCCAACCCTGCAGCTGTCTTTGTCAAACTTTCCTCTCCGTTGGTCTCTTCCGATCACAATCTTATTTCCGTTACTTGTTCTCTCACTCCAGTGCAGCTTCAGGACCCGCTTAAGCGGAGGTTCTTCTGGCATTTCAACTCTGCTTAGTGGGAGGACCTAAGGCAGTACTATTCTGATTTTCCTTGGGATGATTATTGCTTCCATGTCAGAGATCTTTCTCTTTGTGCCGAGCGCATAACAGAAGTGACTATCTCAGGTATGGAGTTATACATTGCTCATACTTTCTCTGATACTAAAGCTAAAAAGCCCTGGCTTAACTCTGCTTGTTCTCGTTCTGTCAAAGATAGAGAGGCGGCTCACAAACGGTACCGTAGTCATCCATCTGCTGAAACTCATGTCCTTTATTTTTCTGCCTGTTATCATGCAAAATCTATTCTCAAACTTAGTAAAAAAATTTTAACAATAGAAAATATCTAAATTTTTCCAATTTTATTTCCTCGTGACTTATGGCATTTAGCCTATAATATCTCCAAAAATTTTGCTCTTGCATCTGTTCCTCTTTTATTTCAACCAGGTGGCTCCATACCTGTCACTTCTTTCTTTAAAGTTGAACTATTCGCTCAAACTTTTGCTACCAACGCTAATCTTGATGATACTGGGCATATTCTTCCTACTCCTCCTCCCTCTTACTTCTTCACCCTAAAACACCGCCGTGGGGAGTCACCTTGATGTGGTGGCGGGGCTTGAAGCGTGGTCGGCGGCGCCCCCTCCTGCGAGGCCCTGTCCGTCTCTGTAGGGTTGATGTTCGTCGGCCTCGTGAACCAAGCACTCCCCCTTCATCACTGGTAGAGGGGGCCTACCGGGGATGTTGCTCGTTCCTATCCGTCTACATCTGGGGCAGGACTAAACCTCCCAGCGTGTTTGCCGTGCGTGGCGTCCCGTATACTCCCTGCGCTCCCTCATCTGGGAGTTGAGTCCACCGCAAGGCAGGAGGTAGTTCCTTGCGGTGGACAACACACTCCTTTGGTGGGGGAGTTGGGGTAAGACGGGTGGTCCACTGTGGCCCCGCTGGATCAATCGGCTGCTCATGCGTTGGCTAGGGTCAAACGGCTGCTGTCTGGTGGGCACCGCAACGGTCCCGCGGCTGCCACCTCACTCCAGGCAGTGGCTGCGTACACTACCCCTAGGGCTGTTGGGAGCCGTCGTGCCTCAACATACATCCCTCCCTTGTTGGGCTCCGTGGTGGGTGGGGGGGTGGGGAAGCGAATGTTGTTTTATCATTGTATGGCTTCCTCACCACCACTCTCGCGACCACGCTCTCTCCCCGACGTCCGCTCGTCCTCGGCTTCTTTTTCTCGATCTTCCCTTATCGCCACCCTTGAGCCTTTCCGGCCCACGGGTGGTGCAACTGGGACCACTCTCCCCTCCGCTTCGAATTCTGCAGATTCGAACCGAGAAATGTTCAATTCCAAGCCTAGGTCACAAAGACGCGTTAATGCACAGAAGGGCTTATCAGGCCATCTCATTCAGACTCTACCAGGTACTTTCGAGCCGGCATATTGTGAATAGTTCCTTGTTATAAAGTCTCTTGATGGTGTGTCTGTTATGGATCTAGACATATTTGACGTACATCGAGCACTCATTAAAGTTTGCGGACGCGAGCCTAAGGTCTCCTCCCAAAGGGATGGTAGTCTCCTGGTTGAGGTGTCGTCTCCTGAAGAGAGTGTTCGCCTCAGAGCGATCTCCTCTGTCCCTGGAACGCAGATAGCGTGTACTCCACACGCTACCCTCAAGCAGTGTAAGGGGGTCATCTTTTCTCGTGACGTCATGCGCTACTCAAACGAAAAGCTTCTACACGAACTAAGTGATCAGGGTGTTGTTGGAGTTGATCGTCTACAAAAGAAAATTGATGGAGTTCTTGTTCCCACCCCTACCCTCTTTCTCACTTTTGACAGACTCAAGCTGCCTGAAGTTGTCAAACTGGCTTGGCTCCGTCTCCCAGCAAAACCACACATACCGTCCCCTAGGCGATGCTTTCACTGTCAGGCATTCGGACATTTCAGTCGTTCCTGCCGTAGGTTGCAAGATGGCCTCCCAGTGGTGTGCCCGTCGTGTGGTACGACGGATTACGATGACACAACCTGCCCTGGTCCTATCTCCTGTTTTCACTGCCGCGGACCTAACCCAGCTTCCTAAAAAGACTGAGACCGCTACAGATTTGAGAGGAAAGTACTCTCCATCAGGACCACGGAGAAAATTGATTTTGCCGAGGCAAAGCGTAGAGTTCTTACTACGCATATACGTCCAAGAGTGACTTATGCAACTATGCTTTCCTCTCTTCCTAATAGACGTCAACTCCGCAAAACGACTGCTACAGTGCACCAAGTGACTAAGCCACAATCTGTTTCCACTACAAATGTTGTTGCTCCTGCTGCTCTGCCCTCTACCTCTATGGAGATGTCAGAGGAACTCACTCAGGGCCCTCCTACTGCTACGCCGTCACATCAATAGCGTAGCAGAAGTGAGGAATCCCTTGAGGAGGTGCCCTTTCCTAAAGCACGATCCTCTATACCTTCGGGTGGGTCTCGAAGGCCCCCACCAGTGTCGGCTCCGGCCGTCACTTCTACCCCAGTGTCGGCTTCGGCCGTCACTCCTACCCTGGTGTCGGCCCTGGCCGTCACTACCTCCCAGGTGTCGGCTCCGGCCGTCACTCCCACCACGGTGTCGGCCCCGGCCGTCACTCCTACCCTGGTGTCGGCTCCGGCCGTCACTTCCACCTCGGTGTCGACTTCGACCATCACTCCTGCCCCGGTGACGGCTCCGGCCGTTAGTCCCGCCCCGGTGTCGGCTACGGCCGTCACTCCCACCCTGGTGTCGGCTCCGGCCGTCACTCCTACCCCGATGTCGGCTCACGCCGTCATCACCGCTCCTGCTGCCAGTCTGACCAAGCCTGTGGCCACCTCACTAGCCACTGGGCTAAGAAAGACTGCAAGGCGATTGTCCACTGCCTCCACTACTCTGCCCACTGCCATTTGGCAGGGCAAGAGCAAGAAGGGTACTGGTGCTGGGAGGGCCTTCTCTAGGGGCCTCCCTACGCACCATTAATTTTAATATTTTTAATATCTTACAGTGGAACCTTTGTGGGTTGAGAGGGAATTGGGAGGAGCTTAGTCTACTCCTGTGTCTGTCTGCAGGAGACTATGATTGGTTCGTCCTCCCATCCTCCACCCAGGGGTTGTTCTGGTTTTTACTCTCCTCATGATCGCGCGCAAGGCCATCATGGTGGAACAGCAATTTTTTTAGATAACTCACGAGGCATTGCTTTTACCTTTTTTAATATTGTCTCCCCCCTGCAGCTGGTGGCTGTCCAGCTTCACCTCAGGAGAACTTACACTGTCTGCTCTTTATACCTCCCGTAGACAGAGAGAACTTCGTTTCCCTAATTCAGCAGTTGCCTTCCCCGTTTATTATTTTAGGAGATTTTAATGGTCGGCACACCCTGTGGGGAGATACACTTGTCAACCCCAGGGAAGCAATGATTACCCTCGTCGTTGGAGCGTTACATCTAGGTATTTTTAACACCGGTGACCATACACACTACTACATCCAGACAGACACCACCTCAGCCTTAGATTTATCATTGTGTTCTCCTGACGCCCTACTTGACTTCACATGGAGATCTTTGTGGAAGTGACCACTACCCTATACTCCTGTCTTCTCCCGACGTCCTCCCCTTACCCCGTGTCCCCCGCTGGCGGCTGGACCACGCTGACTGGGGACTTTTTAAACACCTTGCCATAGTTGACTGCGAGGTTGATGAGTTCCTAGACATAGACAGCGCTGTCGAGTATTTTTCATCTATACTCCAGCGAGCTGGTGAGCTTTCCATCCCTCAGACCATAGGGTTTACCAAGCGCCGACCGGTTCCCTGGTGGTCTGATGATTAGACATCATCAATCAAATGCATGGGCATAATGATTATGAAAATATTTCCAAATATCATGATATAACTTCATACAATAAGTTAATCTCACAAATCTCTGATAAAGTCAACATCATGCACATGAATTCACGTTCTCTTCCTAAAATCCTTAACAGAATCACAGCCTTCCTTGATACACTTTCCTCACCCCCTGATGTTCTTGCCGTCACTGAGACGTGGCTAACTAACAATAATAAGCACCTCTTTCACCTTGATAACTACTGTTCCATCCATTTAGTAAGACAAACCAGGCCACAGGGAGGAGTATCCGTATTCGTTGAGAATAACATACGCTCGGAACAAATTGATGAATTAACTATTAGTAATGAACATATTGAAATTAATACCATTAAAATAAACACAGCTTCATTAAATTACATTATTTGCAGCATCTATAGGCCAAACAGTATACAGATTGCGGTCGAAGAATTTTCAAATTTACTGTATACTTTGTTTCAAAAAAACATTATTAGGAAAAGTAAAGTAATAGTAATTGGTGACCTAAATATTAACATCCTTGAGGATGACTCACACCACCCCACCAACAACTTTATAGCTTGCTTACAGACCATGAACTTTTTTCCTCATATAGCAAGACCGACAAGATTTCCGGTTTGTTTTAATTTAGGCGAACCTTCTCTTTTAGATCACGTGTACACGAATTTCACCAATAACTTTACATTTTCCCATATCTGATCATTTACCAATTTTTATTAATATGTCTATTGTACCCCAAACTTCTAAATTTCATAAGGTAGAATTTCGGGATATGTCTCATTGTAATCAAATTATTTTCTCAGACAAACTACGCAACTTACAGTGGGATACGTTATTGGTTTCAAATGATATACATGTAAATTGTAATAATTTTGTAGACAAAATTAATGAACTTTATCGTGAATGCTTTCCCACTAAAACTAAATTAATTACTTAAAAAAGGTTGAATAATCCGTGGATAACTCCGGCTGTTATAAATTTTATCCATACTAAAAACAAACTATATAAAGATTTTAAAATTGGAGCAATTCCTGAGGAACTATACAAACAATACCGTAATATGCTTAATCGTATTATAAAAAATGCTACGACATCGTATTATTTAAATATCTTTACAAATTTTAAAACTGAAACTAAAAAGTCTGAAAAACTATAAATCAACTATACCACAAACATCGTAAAAACAATCAGATAGATCACATTATTTATATAAATAACAAAATTACGAATCCAAAAGAAATTGCAACATCGTTTAATACTTTTTACACCAACATTGCATCCCGTCTTGACAGGAACCTTCCTCCATCTGACATTGACCCCCTGACATACCTCAGAGGAGATTACCCTTCGTCCATGGTAGTTCCGAAGGTCCTCCCTCAAGATGTAGTAAAAGTTATTAATTCTCTCAATAACGAAAAAGGTAACATTAATGAAATTTCAGTCTCCCTCTTAAAAGCTAATTGATTGATTGATTGGTGACAATAGATCATGGTGCCGCAACATCGAGGTCATATGGCACCGTACTAAAAACACTAAAAATTAAAAAGCTACTTAAATACTACATAAAAAGAAAAATAAATCTACAGGAGGTGGAGAAAGTCACTTTCCTGTAGGAATTTTAACACTTCATGTCCCGGGGAGAGTGCCTCCTCCCCCAGCACCAGAGAGAGAGAGAAACTCCCATCTCTGCCCCGACACTGGGCGAGGTACTGCTCTCGCAATTCCCTCAGACTGGGGCACTCGACCAGCAAGTGCCGCACAGTCAGGGGAACTAAGCAATCATCACAATATGGCTCAACTCCCCGGGACATGAGGAAACCATGGGTGAGGCGGGTATGGCCCGTCCGTAGACGGGCCAATGCTGTCTCACGGCAGCGGCCTCGGACGTGCGCATAAGACCAGGGGCTCACAGCCCTTGCGGTAATTGCACCCATCTTGGAGGTAGCTCTATTGGCATTCCATCTCTCTTGCCAAACTACAAGAATAGCAGCTCGAATTGTGGGAAACAGGTCTCTGTGAGGGACGGGGCAGGTAGTGACTTGACGTGAGGCGCCAGTCTTAGCTAGCTCATCTGCCTTCTCGTTCCCTTTAACAGAGACATGGGCTGGTACCCAACAAAAAAGAAATTCTGTGCCCACGACGGGCTGCTAGTACGAGCCAGTTGAAAATTTCTGAGACTATTGGATGTGCGTTATTAAAATCCTCAAGGGCTGACAAAGCTGCTCTGGAGTCTGAAAAAATAACAAAACCTCCAACATTCAAGGTAAAAAGAGATTTTATCGCTACTAAAATGGCCCACAGCTCTGCGGTAAAAATTGATGTACAGGGGGGTAGACTGCCGCACCGGGTAAAATCAGGGAAGACAGCTCCAAATCCGACGCCTGCATCGGATTTGGAGCCGTCAGTAAAAATGGGCGTGCAACCCTCATGTACGGAGGCATGATCGGTGAACAAAGTCCTCGCAGCATGCTCCGACATAGCACTCTTGTTAGCCGGCATGTAACGGCAATACGATACTGCCAGCCGCTTCCACGGCGGGACAGGCAATAATCGTGGGACAGCTATGGCAGGGCGAGGAAGGGACAACTCTTCAATCACGCCTCGAGCCCGAAAGCCAAAAGGCTTTGGGAAGTGCGGGTGCTGGGTGAAAGTGGCGTCCCGTGAAGTGTCCGTCACAGCACTGTAAGTGGGATCACCATAGAGACTTTGGCATCTGAACCACAAACGTGCCATCTGAGTCTGACGGTGAAGGTCGATGGGTAACACTCCTGCATCTACGAGTAGACTGGGGATTGGGCAAGACCGAAAGGCGCCCGTCGCCAGTCTGATTCCACCGTGATGTACAGAGTCGAGAGTACGAAGGCGAGGGGATGTGGCTGAAGCGTAGACTTGGGAACCGTAATCTAACTTGGACAGAACGAAACAGTGATATAAACGGAGGAGAATGGTGCGGTCAGCTCCCCAAGACACATGGGAAAGAAAACGGAGCAGGGACATCCGCCGCTGGCAAGCAGCTTTCAGGTCCCGCAGGTGTGGCAACCATGTAAGGCGTCTGTCAAATATTAAGCCCAAGAATCGAGTCGTTTCCACTACTGGCAGTCTCCTGCCATAGAGGTATAGGTCTGGATCTCTAAAATCACCTCTGCTTCGAGAGAAGAGCATAGCAACCGTCTTTGTGGATGAAAAGTTAAAACCATGACTCTCGGCCCAACGGGTGACCCGGCCAAGAGCCAACTGGATGTGTCGCTCGGCCACATCGAGACGAGAGGAAGCGTAGGAGAGGGAAAAGTCATCAGCGTATAGCGTGCATCGAAAGTTCCGGTGGACGCACTCGGTGATGCTATTGATGGCAACGCTGAATAGAGTGACACTGAGGACACTACCTTGTGGGACTCCTTCTTATTGCTCAAAAGAGCTAGAAAGAGCAGTGCCCACCCTCACCCTAAAAGTACGGTCCTGTAAAAAAGACCGGAGGAACAGAGGGAGGTGACCCCTGAGTCCAACCGTATGGAGAGCTCGTAGAATGCCATACCTCCAGGTGGTGTCGTATGCCTTTTCAACCCGCTGCCTGCAGGCAAAAGCTTGGCAGATAGTTTTTTCTAATCGCAGAAGAGCGTCTAAAGTAGAGCGAGATCGACGAAAACCACACTGTACTGCCGAAAGATGGCCACCCTTCTCAAGGAACCAGACTAGACGAGTGTTAATCATCTTCTCCAAAACTTTAATCATGCAGCGGTAAGGGCAATGGGTCGATAGCTAAGGGGGAGTGAGGCGTCCTTTCCAGGCTTGGGGATTGGTATGACTATAGCAGACTTCCAGGAGGGTGGTACGTAGCCGTCACTCCACATCCTATTAAATAATCCTAGGAGGAAGGACAGTGATCCAGAATTTAGGTGACGGATCATTGAGTATGTAATGTTATCTGCCCCTGGGGAAGAGTCCTTACACGAAGATAAAGCTGAACGCAGTTCCGGTGGAGAGTAAGGGACATTGTAGTTTTCACCCCCACGAGATGAAAAGTCTAGTTGGCGAGCCTCGTCTGCCTCAAACTGGCGACGCACTGCTGGAGATCTCGAGCCCCGGCTGGACACCAAAGAAAAAGTCTCAGCGAGTGTGTTGGCTACCGCCTGGCTGTTAGATACCTTATCCCCGTTGACATGGAGGACCGGAGGCGGGCCTGGAGAGAACTTTCCTGCTATCTTCCGCACGCGCTTGAATACCTGCGACATAGGTGTCTGCACGTTCAATGTGGAGACAAAAGATGCAAGGGACTTACGGCGAGCATTCTTGAGGACTCGGCGAGCCTTAGCTCTAGCCAGTCTGTATTGTCCCCGGAAAAATTCGGTTTTGTGTCGACGGTACCTACCAAAAGCTCGACGTCGCTCTGTCACTGCCTGTCTACACTCATCAGACCACCAGGGGACCGGTCGGCGCTTGGTAAACCCTGTGGTCTGAGGGATGGAAAGCTCACCAGCTCGCTGGAGTATAGATGTAAAATACTCGACAGCGCTGTCTATGTCTAAAAACTCATCAACCTCGCAGTCAACTATAGCAAGTTGTTTAAAAAGTCCCCAGTCAGCGTGGTCTAGCCGCCAGCGGGGGACACGGGGTAAGGGGAGGACGTCGGGAGAAGACAGGAGTATAGGGTAGTGGTCACTCCCACAAAGATCTCCTGTGACGCTCCATGTGAAGTCAAGTAGGGTGTCGGGAGAACACAATGATAAATCTAGGGCCGAGGTGGTGTCTGTCTGGATGTGGTAGTGTGTATGGTCACCGGTGTTAAAAATACCTAGATCTAAGGCTTCAACCACAGTGGCAATCATTGCTCCCCTGGGGTTGATAAGTGTATCTCCCCACAGGGTGTGAAGACCATTAAAATCTCCTAAAACAATAAACGGGAAAGGCAATTGCTGGACTAGGGAAACGAAGTCCTCTCTGTCTACTGGAGAATTGGGAGGGAGGTATAAAGAGCAGACAGTGTAAGTTCTCCTGAGGTGGAGATGGACAGCCACCAGCTGCAGGGGGGAGACAATATTAAAAGATGTAAAAGCAATGCCTCGTGAGTTATCTAAAAAAATTGCTGTTCCACCATGATGGCCTTGCGCGCGATCATGAGGAGAGTAAAAGCCAGAGTAACCCCTGGGTGTAGGATGGGAGGACGAACCAATCATTGTCTCCTGCAGACAGACACAGACCGGCTGGTGTCTTCGCAGGAGTAGACTGAGCTCCTCCCAATTTCCTCTCAACCCACGAAGGTTCCACTGTAAAATATTAAAAATATTAAAATTAACGGTGCGTGGGGAGGCCCCTAGAGGAGACCCTCCCAACACCAGTATCCTTCTTGCTCTTACCCTGCCTAATGGCAGTGGCTAGAGCAGTGGAGGCAGTGGACAATCGCCTTGCAGTCTTTCCTAGCCCAGTGGCCAGTGAGGTGGCCACAGCAGCAGGAGCAGTGATGACGGCGTGAGCCGACAACGGGGTAGGAGTGACGGCCGGAGCCGACACTAAGGCGGGAGTAACGGCCGTAGCCGACACAGGGGCGGGAGTAACGGCCAGAGCCGTCACCGGGGCAGGAGTGTTGGTCGAAGTCAACACCGAGGTGGGAGTGATGGTCGGAGCCGACACCAGGGGGGGAGTGACGACCGGGGCCGACAGCGGGGTGGGAGTGACGGCCGGAGCCGACACCTGGGTGGGAGTGACGGCCGGAGCCGACACCGGGGTGGGAGTGACGGCCGGAGCCGACACCGGGGTAGAAGTGACGGCCGGAGTCGACACCGGGGTGGGAGTGACGGCCGGAGCCGACACCTGGGTGGGAGTGACGGTCAGAGCCGACACCGGGGAGGTAGTGACGGCCGAAGCCGACACTGGGGTAAAAGTGACGGCCGGAGCCGACACTGGTGGGGGCCTTCGAGGCCCACCAGAGGGTGTAGTGGATCGTGCCTCCTTAGGAAGGGGCACCTCCTCGATGGAGTCCTCACTTCTGCTACGCTTATGGTGTGATGGCGTAGCAGTAGGGGTCTGAGTGAGTTCCTCTGACACCTCCATAGATGTAGAGGGCAAAGCAGCAGGAGCAACAGCATTTTTGTGGGAATCATTTTGTGGCTTAGCCACTTGGTGCACTGTAGCAGTCGTTTTGCGTAATTGACGTCTATTATTATGAGAGGAAAGCTGTCATGGGTGGAATTTGGGCCTACGTGACAGAGGTGAGATATGTCATGGGTAAGGAATGTTTACGGTGCCCACGCTGCACGTGGGGACGCTAATTTAAGCCGAATATTTATTCGGTGAGTCACAGAAAGTAGCCGTGCCTGACCCAATCAGATTTGAGCATTTTAGTCTCTGAGTGAGTTGAAACCAAAATGCTTTATCTCCATGGGGGGGGTATTATCAGGCTGGGAGACATTTTCTGCATGCAAGCAGGTCTACTTAATTGTAGAGATAGTTGCATGATGTGTAACATTTACGCGCATGTTAAATTGGGGTTGTGTTATGCGAATTAACACAACCAGAGTGTCGCCTTCTGGCAGTCAGTGGCATGTCGGTGACCTGGGCAGGGTAGCGACGAGCCGCCCTGATCCCGGGTGAACCGCGGTCAGTTGGTGTGGCGCATAGGCTGTGTCAGGTCAGGTTGGGGTGGAATTCTTTTTCCACGCTGTTACTCGCGTCGCCATTGCAATCTTGCATTAGTCCAAAGGGTGGACTGCAGTTGCATGGTGGCGTGAGGAATTGCGTGGAGTTTCTTTGGGAAGAAACTGGTGGGGATTAGGTGGTGAGTGAGGTGGAGTGAAGGTAAGTGGAGCCACGTGGAGCTAGCTAGTGGAGGAGCCTTGTGTGGAGAGGCTGAGCTAGTGAGTGGAGTAGCTAAGTGGAAATGGGGAACCATATTGCCACGTGCTCTGAGTCCTTGCTGTGTGAGGCGGTGGAGCCTTGCTGTGTCATGTGGAGTCACGTACAGCTACTCAGAGTTTAGCTAGCTAGTGGAGCTAGTGAGTGGAGTAGCTAAGTGGATTAGGTGGAGTTGTCTCTAAGGGGAGTCTGGTTTTGTCCTGCCTCATGAGAGAGAGGAATCGTCTGGGTGAGACTGAGCCTTTATGTGGAGCTAGCTAGTGGAGTCGTCTCTGAGTGGAGTGACTCTGAGTCTAGCTGTGTGGAGAGAGGTGGAGTTTCTTGGAGTTTCTTTGCAGAAGAAACCGGGTGTGGAGCTGAGGTGGAAGAGTGATGAGTAGTGGAGTTGTCTTGGGGAGCGGTGGAGCTACCCACGCCTGCGAGCCGCCCACGCCCTCGTGTGTACTCCCGCGCGCGCCCACCCACTTGTGTGTACGCGTGCACGCTCACACTACCTCCTCGAGAGAGGAAGGTCTTAAGTGGAGTAAGGAAACTCGTAAGGCTTACAATTAAGTTTTATAGCCAGGTAGCGAGTGAATGGGGTGTGAGTCTTAATCATGACTTCTTTTTCAGGGTGAACTTATTTAAATAAACTAAAGAAGTATGTCTCACTTGTTTACTTAGCCAAACACTCTGGGTACATTAAGATTTAAAACTTAGGCCCTACAGAGCCTCCGAAGGTGAGTGAATAGAGGTTGGTGTCGGAAGGCTGGTACATATCCTACAGTTTTATCATCACGAGTTCTACATAATAATATATTGTTACTTACTTACAATAAATATTGTAAAGGGAGTGTAGACAAAAAACCCCCTATGACAAAAGCATAGTTGCATAAGTCACTCCTGGACGTATATGCGTAGTAAGAACTCTACGCTTTGCCTCGGCAAAATCAATTTTCTCCGTGGTCCTGATGGAGAGTACTTCCCTCTCAAATCTGTAGCGGTCGCAGTCTTTTGAGTAAGCTGGGTGAGGTCCGTGGCAGTTAAAACAAGAGACAGGACCAGGGCAGGTCGTGCCATCGTGATCCGTTGTACCACAGGACGGGCACACCGCTGGTAGGCCATCTTGTAACCTACGGCAGGAACGACTGACATGTCCGAATGCCTGACAGTGATAGCATCGCCTAGGGGACGGTATGTATGTTTTTACTGGGAGGCGGAGCCATGCCAGTTTGACAACTTCAGGCAGTTTGAGTCGGTCGAAAGTGAGAAACAGGGTAGTGGTGGGAACAAGAACTCCATCAACTTTCCTTTGTAGACGATCAACTCCTACAACACTCTGATCACTCAGTTCGTGTAGAAGCTTTTCGTTTGAGTAGCGCATGACGTCACGAGAAAAGATGACCCCCTTACACTGGTTGAGGGTAGCGTGTGGAGTACACGCCACCTGCGTTCCAGGGACAGAGGAGATCGCTCTGAGGTGAGCACTCTCTTCCGGGGACGACACCTCCACTAGGAGACTACCATCCCTTTGGGAGGAGACTTTAGGCTCGCGTCCACAAACTTTAATGAGTGCTCGATGTACGTCAAATATGTCTAGATCCATAACAGACACACCATCAAGAGACTTGATGACAAGGAATTGTTCGTAATATGCCGGCTCGAAAGTACCTGGTAGAGTCTGAATGAGAGGGCCTGAAAAGCCCTTCTGTGCGTTAACGCGTCTTTGTTTTCTAGGCTTATAATTTAAAAATTCTCGGTTCGAATCTGTAGAATTCGAAGCGGAGGGGACAGTGGTCCCAGTTGCACCACCCGTGGCCCGGAAAGGCTCAAGTGTGGCGATAAGGGAAGATCGAGAAGAAGAGGCCGGGGACGAGCGGACGTCAGGGAGCGATCTTGGTCGCGAAAGTGGTGGTGAAGATGCCATAAATTATTCAGAAAACATTCGCTTCCCCACCCCCCCACCCACCACGGAGCCCAACAAGGGAGGGATGTATGTTGAGGCACGACGGCTCCCAACAGCCCTAGGGGTAGTGGGGGAAGTATACGCAGCCACTGCCTGGAGTGAGGTGGCAGCCGCGGGACCGTTGCGGTGCCCACCAGACAGCAGCCGCTTGACCCTAGCCAACGCATGACCAGCCGATTGATCCAGCTGGGGCCACACTGGACCACCTGTCTTACCCCAACTCCCCCACCAAAGAAGTGTGTTGTCCACCGCAGGGAACTACCTCCTGCCCTGCGGTGGACTCAACTCCCAGATGAGGGAGCGCGGGGAGTATACAGGACGCCACGCACGGCAAACACGCTGGGAGGCTTAGTCCTGCCCTAGATGTAGACGGGTAAGGACGAGCAACATCACCGGTAGGCCTCCTCTACCAGTGATGAAGGGGGAGTGCTTGGTCCACGAGGCCGACGGACACCAACCCTACAGAGACGGACAGGGCCCCGCAGGAAGGGGCGCCGCTGACCACGCTTCAAGCCCCGCCACCACATCAAGGTGACTCCCCACGGCGGGGTTAAAAGCTAATAAAGAACATCTCGCCCTCCCATTGTCCTTTCTCTTCAACCAATCGGTCGAAAATGATAAATTCCCGCTGATATTTAAACGCGCAACCGTCATACCTATCTACAAAAAGGGCAATAGAAGTTAAATGAGTAACTACAGACCTATTTCCTTACTAAGTGTTTTCTCAAAAATCTTCGAAAAATTAATGAAAACATTTCTTTTACGTTTTCTTGATGCTAAATCTATATTAATCCCCGAACAATTTGGCTTCAGTCACGGTTACAGCATTTTTCAGGCTCTTAATACTTTTAAAGAAAAAATCTCTTTACTAAGTATTTTTTGTGGACTTTTCTAAAGCATTTGATACTGTTAGACACGACATTTTGTTACAAAAAATGAATTATTACGGAATTCGGGGGGTAATTCATGACTGGTTTCATGACTATCTCACCAATAGAACTCAAGCAACTAAAATTTTAAATCCCATTTCATCACCGCAAAATATTAATTATGGTGTCCCTCAGGGGAGCGTCTTAGGTCCCATATTATTTTTTATTTACATCAACGACATTTCTAATATATTTAATAAATTAAAAACCATCCTTTTTGCTGACGACGCCACCCTGTATTTTTCTGGTGAAAATCCCGTTAGCATCATACATTCAGCAAACACAGATATTGACACATTTTACAAATGGTGCATCAGCAATATATTATCAGTCAACTTAGATAAAACACACTATATGTTCTTTACGAATAAGACATTACACCATATACCCCCTCTATTCATTAATGATAACATGATTAATAAAACAAATCAGCATTAATTTTTAGGCATAATTTATGATGAAACACTTACTTTTAAATATCATATATCTAATCTAATACTAAAATTATACAGAATTGTGTCTCTGGTATTTCAACTCAAGGATTTACTGCCCATTTATGCACTTAAAATTATGTATAATGCCCACGCTCTACCTCATCTCCATTACTGCACTCCTGTCTGGTGTAACACGTACCCAACACATCTACTACCGCTATTTAGGATGCAAAAGAAAATACTAAGAATTGTAACAAAAAGCGACTATTTTGATCATACTCAACCACTATTCAAGGAACATAACATCTTAAAACTGTTTGACACAAACAAACTTCAAATAGGAATTTTTATGTACAAGCAACTAAACTCAGGAGACATTACACTCCAACAGCTGCACCACAACTACCCAACACGCGCACGGGAACATCTCCGCACTCCTCAACACAGCCTGACAATATTTAAACAGTCACTCTCATACTCCGACCGTATAATTTGGAATTCTATCCCTGAACAAATAAAAACATTACCTACCCTTCATTACTTCTGCAATATTGAACCCATGCAATGAAAAAATAAACTCTAAACATATTACAGTAAAATATTTATTTTTGTGTATGTGTATGTATATGTATGTGTATGTGTATGTATGTGTGTGTGTATATGTATGTTCCAAGATTATACGCTTGGCATTCTTGGGAAATGGGAGTTGGGATACTATGTACATATTATAATGTAGTATGTACCTTCTTAATATAATGATCGCAACAAAGACTGAAAATACAATGATCACAACTATTTTATTACTATTTTTATTATTATTATTATTATTATTATTATTATTATTATTATTATTATTATTATTATTATTATTATTATTAATTTATTATTAAAATTATTATTATTTATTATTATTATTATTTTTATTATATTATTTTACATTATTATTATTATTATTATTATTATTATTATTATTATTATTATTATTATTTTTATTACTATTATTATTGTAATTAATTATCACTCTAGTTATTGTTATGCTGCCATTATTATTATTATTATTATTATTATTATTATTATTGCTATAATTTATATCAATGTTATCATTATTGTGCTAGCCTTAAGTCCTATATTATTCACAACTCAGCCTTACTGCCTGAAAAGTTATACAGCTTTAAATGGGCTGCCTTATATTTATTACTACTATTCAATTTATCAACATTTATGTAATTAAGGCATAATAAAAAGTTTCAAAGTTTCAAAGTTTCCAGTCTGCTCGTGGATGCAGGAGTGTTACCCCTCGACCTTCACCGTCAGACTCAAATGGCACATTTGTGGTTCAGATGCCAAAGTCTCTATGGTGATCCCACTTACAGTGACACTTCACGAGACGCCACTTTCACCCAGCACCCGCACTTCCCACAGCCTTTTGGCTTTCGGGCTCGTAGTGTTCTTGAAGAGTTGTCCCTTCCTCGCCCTGCCATAGTTGTCCCACCATTATTGCATGTCCCGCCGTGGAAGCTGCTGGCAGTATCGTATTTCCGTTACATGCCGGCTAACAAGAGTGCTATGTCGGAGCATGCTGCGAAGACTTTGTTCCTCGATCATGCCTCCGTACATGAGGGTTACACGCCCATTTTTACTAACGGCTCCAAATCCAATGCAGGCGTCGGATTTGGAGCGGTCTTCCCTGATTTTACCTGGTGCGGCAGTCTACCCTCCTTTACATCAATTTTTACCACAGAGCTGTGGGCTATTTTAGTAGCGATAAGATCACTTTTTACCTTGGATGTTGGGGTTTTCTTATTTTTACTGACTCCAGAGCAGCTTTGTCAGCCCTTGAGGATTTTAATAATGCACACCCCATAGTCTCAGACATTTTTAATTGGCTCGTAGTGCCAGCCAGTCGTGGGCACATAATTTCTTTTTGTTGGGTACCAGCCCATGTGTCTGTGAAAGGGAACGAGTAGGCAGATGAGCTAGCTAAGACCGGCGCCTCTCGTCAAGTCACTGCCTGCCCCGTCCCACACAGAAACCTGTTTCCCACAATTCGATCTGCTATTAATATAGTATGGTAAGAGAGATGGAATGCCAATAGAGCCACCTCATAGATGGGTGCAATTACCGCAAGGGCTGTGAGCCCCTGGTCTTATGCGCACGTCCGATGCCGCTGCCGTGAGACGGCATTGGCCCGTCTACGGACGGGCCATACCCGCCTCACCCACGGTTTCCTCATGTCCCCGGGGAGTTGAGCCCTACTGTGATGACTGCTTAGTTCCCCTGACTGTGCGGCACTTGCTGGTCGAGTGTCCCAGCCTGAGGGAATTGCGAGAGCAGTACCTCGCCCAGTGTCGGGGTAGAGATGGGAGTTTCTCTCTCTCTCTCTCTCTCTCCATGACGCTGGGGGAAGGAGGCGCTCTCCCCGGGGCATGAAGTGTTAAAATTCCTACAGGAAAGTGGCTTTCTCCACCTCCTGTAGATTTTTTTTTCTTTTTATGTAGCTTCTATGTAGCTTTTATTTTTTTGTGCTTTTATTACGGTGCCAAATGAACTCCATGTTGCGGCACCATGATTGTCTACAATCAATCAATCAATCATCCTAAAAACTAAAATCCTTCATTATGACATTTTCCATATCCTCTCTGGCATTGATTCCCGGAAGGCTTAAGGTCCGGATGGAGTCCCTTCTATTGTTCTCAAAAATTGTGCTTCCGAGCTCGCTCCCTGCCTGGTTAAACTCTATCGTCTGTGTCTCTATTTCTACCTATCCTTCTTGCTGGAAGTTTGCTCACATTCAACCTGTTCTTAAAAAGGGTGACCGCTCCAATCTTTCAAACTACTGCCCTAGAGCTATAATTTCCTGGTTTTCGAAAGCCTTTGCGTCTGTCCTTAATAAGAAGATATTGAGGCATCTATCAGCTCACAACCTTCTCTCTGATTGTCAGTATGGTTTCCGGAAAGGCCGATCTACTGATGATCTTCTTGTTTTTAAAACTGAATTTTGGTCATCATATTTTAGGGACTTCGGTGAAACCTTTGCTGTCGGCCTTGACATATCGAAAGCCTTCGATAGAGTCAGGCATAAGTCTTAAATTTATTTGTTTATTTCAAACTGCGAGTGAAGCGACCAGTTTGGAAGTTACGAAACGACCCCATCAAAATTTTATCTGTGTGTCTGTATGTGTGTGTATCCGTCTGTCTGTCCACCCGTCCGTCCGTCTATCTCCTCCTAGACCACTGGAGGGATCGGAATAAAACTTTCAGTGGTCGTAGGCATCAATCCTTAGATGGTTATTATATATTAAAAACATATTGTTATTATGTAAATTTTTAAGTTATTTGTGAAAAACCTGTACCTCCCTTAATACTGGTCGCACATATTCATACTGGCACAGGAGAAACCTTGACCTACCTCCTACCTCCCTTTCTACCTCCTACCTCCTACCTCTAACCTCCCTTTCTACCTCCTACCTCCCTTTCTACCTTCTACCTACCTCCAACATCCCTTTCTAACTCCTACCTCCCTTTCTACCTCCTACCTCCCTTTCTACCTCCTACCTCCCTTTCTACCACCTACCTCTCTTTCTACCACCTACCTCCTACCTCTCTTTCTACCTCCTACCTCCTTTTCTACTTCCTACCTCCCTTTCTACCTCCTACCTCCTACCTCCCTTTCTACCTCCTACCTACCTCCTATCTCCTACCTCCCTTTCTAACTCCTACCTCCTTTTCTACTTCCTACCAGGGCTGCCGACTGACGGAAATTCGTCTGCTAAACGTAAGAAAACGACGCTCTACGGACAACTACGGAAATTTTTCCGTCGACGGAAAATTTTCCGTTTCATCTTCATTTCCTTATAAATGCTAAAATGAACTACAATACACCTTTTATATGAAAGATATTACTTCGTATGATTGTTCTTCCTCTATTGTAGATATATATGAATATACTATTATGCTGATAACCAGCAAAGATGAGCAGACGACGCTCTACGGACAAGACATCCTCGACGGAAAAATTTCCGTTTCATCTTCATTTCCTTATAAATGCTAAAATGAATTACAATACACCTTTTATATGAAAGATATTACTTCGTATGATTGTTCTTCCTCTATTGTAGATATATACAGCTATATGAATATACTATTATGCTGATAGTATTATTTATATCCGTTTTCTTTCTCCCCTAATATTTAGAGAACGGCGGAAATTCAGTTACGGAAAAGCGGCAGCCCTGCTTCCTACCTCCCTTTCCGTAGAAGAATCTACAGTAAAGAAAATTGAAAATGTGTTTTTCTATTTTTATCTAAATAAAATGCAACAGCGTGCAACTTTCTTTCCTGAGCGAGCAGTTTGGGTATGCTGGGTGAGTTTTTTTATTTTCATGGTCACCCAGCATGTCTATTTGCTTGATTTAATTTATATTTAATTTTAATTTAATGTAGTGGACGGTCACTGTTCTTCCCCTAAAACTATCAACAGAGGTGTTCCTCATGGTTTTGCCCTATCACCCACTCTCTTTCTATTATTCATCAATGATCTCCTAAATCTGACTCAATGCCCTATCCACTCCTTTGCTGTTGACACCACCTTGTATTTTTCAACGTCATACAACAGACGCCCAACCCAACAAGAGTTAAATCATTCAAGGTGAGATGCTATATGACGCCTAACTTCTGATCTTTCACTAGTTTCTGATTGGGGCAGAGGAAACCTAGTTTTGTTCAATGCCTCAAAAATTCAATTTCTACAACTATCTACTCGGTTTGTCTTTTACTAAAAATCTAAACTGGGAATTTAAAATCTCTACACTTGCTTAATCAGCTTTCAAGAAGTTAGGTGTCTTATGGCGTCTACTTCCATTTTTCTCTCCCTCTCAGCTGTTTGCCCTGTACAGGGGCCTTATCCGCCAATGTATGGAGTATGGCTCTCATGTCCGGGAGTGTTCAACCCACAAAGTGCTATTAAACATGGTAAGGTCTAAAGTGTTTCATCTCATCAACTCTCCTCCTCTAACTTACTGTCTTGATTCTTTAAGTCACCGACGCAATGTTGTATCTTAATCTCTTTTCTACCGCTATTGTCATGCTGACTTCTCGTCTGAACTTGCTAACTGCATGCCTATATCCCTCCTGCGGCCTCGCTGCACAAGAATTTCTACTTCTTCTCATCCTTTTTCTCCCTTTTTTGTCCATCTTCCTAATGCATAAGTTAACCAGTATCTTCACTTTTTCATCCCTTACACGGGTAAACTCTAGAAATCTCTTCCTTTGTCTGTTTTTCCACATACCTATGATTTAAACTCTTTTAAAAGAGGAGTGTCAAGATACCTCTAATGTTAAAATGAACCTCCACCCAATGCTTCTATTTCTCCTACTGTCCTCTGTACAGGGTCTAGCGACAAGCGTTTTTTTATGTATTTTTGTTGTCCCTTTGCTAGTACCCTAAAAATTAAATAAGTAAATCAATATATATATATATATATATATATATATATATATATATATGTATATATATATATATATATATATATATATATATATATATATATATATATATGTATATATATATATATATATATATATATATATATATATATATATGTATATATAATAATAAAATGGGGGCACACGCTATAGCTGCGTGTAGCTGCGGATGATGATCTCCCGTCACATAGGCCTTCGAGCCTGTGGTGGAAATTAATCCGTTACGCCGGGACGCAGGGCCACTGTGACATCCAATTTTCCACATTTTATCTTCTCTAGGTTACCCTAGGTACTCATTTATCTACCATCCCGTTTGGGAGGATGAACAGCTGGGTGAGCTGTGCGCCGCCTGTCTTCGTCTGGGGTTGAACACGGGCCAGCGGATTCATAGTCAGACGTGTTAACCACTGCATCATATATATATATATATATATATATATATATATATATATATATATATATATATATATATATATATACATTAAAAGGGAATTGGCTAAGGGAAAACAAAAATACGTTAAAAATAATCCCGCTTGTCGCCACACCCTGCAAAGAAGACAGTAGGAGAGAAAAAAGCAAGGCATGGAGGTCCAGGTAACATTAAAGGTGTCATGACACTCCTCTTTTGAAAGAGTTTAAGTCATAGGCAGGTGGAAAAACAGACAAATGAAGAGAGTTCCAGAGTTTACCAGTGTAAGGGATGAAAGAGTGAAGATACTGGTTAACTCTTGCATTAAAAAGATTGACAGAATAAGGATGAAAAGAAGTAGAAAGTCTTGTGTAGCGAAGCCGCGGGAGAAGGGGAGGCATACAGTTTGCAAGTTCAGAAAATCCGTCAGCATGAAAATAGCAGTAGAAAATAGATAAAGATGCAGCATTGGAGAGTTTATGAGACGAAAAGCTTTAGACTCCACCCCGTTTAATAAGGCTGTCTGAGTTGAACCCCCCCACCCATGAGAAACATACTCCATACATGAGCGGATAAGGCCTCTGTACAGAGCAAGTAGCTGGGAGGGAGAGAAAAATGGACGAAAGATACCATAGGACACCCAACTGTTTGGAAGTTGATTTAGCAAGAGTAGTAACACGAAATTGCCTGTTATTATTTTTAGTAAAAGATAGACCGAATGTGTTTAATGTGGAGGAGAGGGGATAGTTATCTGTAAGGTTATGTTAAGTAAATAGTTGTAGAAATTGAGTTTTCAAGGCATTGAACAGAACCAGGTTTTCTCTGCCCCAATCAGAAACTAGTAAAAGATCAGAAGTTAGGTGTCATATAGCTTCTCGCCTTGAATCACTTAATTCTAGTTTGGTTGGGCGTCTGTTGTACGACTTTGAAAAATGGAAGGTGGTGTCATCAGCATAGGAGTGGATAGGGCATTGAGTCAGATTTAGGAGATCATTGATGAATAATAGAAAGAGAGTGGGTGATAGGACAGAGCTCTGAGGAACACCATTGTTGATAGTTTTAGGGGAAGAGCAGTGACCCTCCACTACAGCAGCAATAAAACGTTCAGAAAGGAAACTGGAGATGAAGGTACAAAGAGAAGGATAGAATCCGTAGGAGGGTAGTTTAGAAATTAAAGTTTTATGCCAGACTCTATCGAAGGCTTTCGATATGTCAAGTCCGACAGCAAAGGTTTCACCGTAATCCCTAAAAGAGGATGACCAAGATTCAGTTAGGAAAGCAAGAAGATCACCAGTATATCGGCCTTTACGGAAACCATACTGGCAATCAGAGAGAAGTTTGTGAGCTGATATATGCCTCATTATTTTCTTGTTAAGGACAGACTCAAAGGCTTTAGAAAGTCAGGAAATCAAAGCTATAGGGCGTTTATTTGAAGGATTGGAGCGGTCACCCTTTTTAGAGACAGGTTGAATGTGAGCAAACTTCCAGCAAGAAGGATAGGTAGAAATAGGGAGACACAGACGATAGAGTTTTACCAGGCAGGGAGCAAGTTCGGAAGCACAGATTTGAGAACAACAGGAGGGACTCCATCCGGACCTTAAGCCTTCCGAGAATCAAGGCCAGAGAAGGCATGGAAAACGTCATAATGAAGGATTATAATTTTAGGGATGAAGTAGTCAGAAGGTGGAGGAGTAGGAGGAATATGCTCAGTATCATCCAAAGTAGAGTTGGTAGCAAAGGATTCAGCGAAGAGTTCAGCTATAGAGAAAGAAGAGACAGCTGTGGAGCCATCTGGTTGAAGTAAAGGAGGGAAAGATGAAGAAGTAAAATTGTTGGTGATATTATTGGCTAGATGCCAAAAATCACGTGAAAAGATAGAATTGGAATAATTTTGACATTTTCTATTGATGAAAGAGTTTTCAGTGATTTGAAGAATAGATTTGGCATGATAACAGGCAGAAATATAAAGGGTATGAGTTTCAGCAGATGGATGACTACGGTATTGTTTCTGAATCTTTGACAGCACGAGAACAAACTGAGTTAAGCCAGGGCTTTTTGGCTTTAGTATTGGAGAAAAGATGAGGAATGTATAACTCTATACCAGAAATAATCACCTCTGTTATGCGCTCGACACATAGAGAAGGATCTTTGACATGGAAGCAATAATCATCCCAAGGAAAATCAGAACAGTACTGCCTTAGATCCTCCCACTTAGCAGAGTTGAAATGCCAGAAGCACCTCCGCTGAGGCAGGTCCTGAGGCTGCACTAGAGTGATAGAACAAGTAACAGAAATAAGATTGTGCTCGGAGGAGCCCAACGGAGAGGAAAGTTTAACAGAGTAAGCTGAAGGGTTGGAAATTAGGAAAAGATCAAGAATGTTGGGCGTGTCTCCAAGGCGGTCAGGGATACTTTCAACTTTGTATTTTTCATGACCTAGAGTAGCTGTTACAGTTCCCTAAACTGTACCAGGTACTCTAGGTCATGAAAAATACAAAGTTGAAAGTTTGTTCACCAGGTTGAGCAGTGAAAGAAGATGAAAGCCATAGCTGGTGGTGAACATTGAAATCCCCTAAAAGTGATATATGCAACACAGATGAATTTAATTTGAGAGTGATATTGAAGTCTTAGCCAGATGGTAGAAAATTCTGAAGATTCAAGAATGTGGGCACGAAAGCAAGTAATGTCGTTACCAGTGGCGTATGGTGGTTTCTGTCACTGGGTGTGCTGAATAGTGATTCTGTCCATAACTAACATATACCTAATTACTGGTGTGTGTGTGTGTGTGTGTGTGTGTGTGTGTGTGTGTGTGTGTGTGTGTGTGTGTGTGTGTGTGTGTGTGTGTGTGTGTGTAATTACAATTTTATTATTATTCATACTGTTAGTTGGAAAATAAAGCAAATTTTATGTGTTAATGTAGAATAATTAAATTCATTAATTTTGATTAGCTAAGCTTACCACCTAAATTACACAGTAGAATGGTTGAGTGGTTGACATACTTTATTACTTATAATTCAACTCTATTCTTCGTGTTTTTGATTTAAACTTGTTCATGACTTCATCATAAGAAGAGCCTCTCTGTTTAACTACTTTAACCAGTCACATAACCATAAATACCAGCGTAGCCGCTTTTCAAGGAAAATATTTTTTGAAGAATACCAGCGTTGCAGCAGGAGGCTGCCTCTCTCGTATCCCTCCGCCGCCGGGAGTGAATGTCACATTCACTCCCATCTCCCCTCTTTTCCCATCGCCATGGTAACGCCATCATCAAGATGCAAACACACCGCAATACTATAATAATTACAATATACTCACAAGTCACAACTACTGTCAATTAGCTAGAAGTCAAGGGAAATGCACGTGCCCCCTCGACATTGGCGTCAATGAAACTGAGTTAGTATAACTTTGCAACTCAACTTACTTCCGTTGTTTCATCGGTAAGAGAGTCCATGACTTAGGTTGCACTCAATCTTTATTTCTGATTGAGTGACTTAATAACATTTGGTTTCATAATAAATAATATATTATAATTCCTGCAAGTCTTAATTATGCCCATATAATGAATGGCAAAGACACTTTATACCTTCTAGCCAATATAAAAATTCAGCAGCAAAAACGAACGCAAGCAGTGTGCATTTGTAGAGCCGCACACCCAGCTCCATATTTTCAACAGTCTGCCCTCCCACTCGCTATGCTACTTAATGATATAATTGATTATTGGGTGTGCAGTGCTTCTACAGAACTCCTATAGTGCAAAATATTATAAGAAAAATATAGTTTTCCACTTACTGCTGAATTTATTTATAACTATCTTGCATTTCTCTATCTGGCTGAGGGGGTGCGGCGCAAACCTAGCACACCCTAAATATACGCCCCTGGTCGTTACGCACATATGCGCAACAGCCAGCTTTGAAGGGAACAGAGAAGGGGCTGCTGTCAGTAGTCACAGACAACTGTGTTTCAGTTAGAAAGAGAAGAAGAGGTTTAGTGGAGGAGAGATGGTGATCCACAGATTGGAAATTAGATCTAAGGCCACGAATGTTGCAGAAAGTGTCAAGACACCCAAGGTCGTCAGCAGTGGGGCAGTCCGACCTGGGCACATTTGTGGTCCCCTCCCCAGATGGGGACTCTGAGGCTTGGTGGTGTGAAGCCATTTTTAATATTTTAAGTTAAAGAGTGTAAAAGTGTAAGGTGTGCATAATGTTATGTAGGTAATAATAGAAGTTGCCTTTAGAGGGTAGGCTGCAGCTGCTATCTTGTGTGAATGAGACACTAAGGGAACCGGGAAAAGAGGACATGGGAAATCACTCAGTCTGCAGCACCGCCTACATCCCCGTAAGTACCTCTCCTAGAGTATTCCACCGGGCGGCAAGTGTCTACTGCTTATTCCATATATATATATATATATATATATATATATATATATATATATATATATATATATATATATATATATATATATATATATATATATATATATATATATATATATATATTTTCTATATCAATTAACCATTGGCGCCAGTAGACATATGGGGGCACAGATGGACTTGTCTCACCTGTTATTTGGCTTAGGTTTTCAGATTTTTTTTAGTGACGCCTCAAATGTTTACGTTCACTCCTGAATATATTGAAAACGTGCGAGTCTAACTGCTACTACAGCCTCAGATGCATATAGCATTGTAAGTCTCGTCTGAGGACAGTATGGGAGCAACTTGGAAAGTCTTTAGCTACTCGGCGGTGATATCAAAGAATAAAAAGTGGTCAGCGAATAACGGTGAAATTTCATCAGGACTTATTGGGATCAATCTTTTGTAAATATCTACGAACCTCATGTGCTTGAATTTCGGTTATGATGAGCTTTTCTTCATCGGGGCCTTGAAATATATTCGACGGGATAGAGATATCTGTTTTTCCTTCCTCAGTAAAACTCTACTGAACGTTGAATTAAATATGGAGGCCATGTCTTTGTCATCGCTGATTAGTTTATTATCATTATCTACTAGTGGGCCTATATTATTTCTTACGGTTTTTTTGTTTCGTATGTAACTAAAGAACAATTTGACAATTTGGGATTTTTCTTTGCTTCGTGAGATATCCATACTGCATACTCGCGCTTTTTTTTCCTTATCTCTTTTTCGCACGTTCTTTTAAGATCAACGTAACTGTTGAAATCTGAGGTTAACTGTGATCATTTGAATTTTTTGTAAGCCTTTCTCTTTTCTGCTATAATATTTTGTAAGCTGTCAGTCATCCATAATGGTTGACATATATTAATTCTTCATGGCTTATGTGGAATGTTTTTGTTAACTATCGATTTGAGATTCAATGAGAAAGTCTTATAAATTTCGTCTATGCAAACATTATCTAAGCATTGATTCCAGTTTACGGATTCTATTTCCCTTCTTATGTTCGCAAAATTCGCCTTCCTATAGTTAGGTACTTTAGGTATTTTCTTTTGTTATAATTTGAAGGTTTAATTCGGTTCTAACGATGTTGTGATCACTGTTCCCCAGAGGTTCGCTTACTTCACAAGTGTTAATAATATCGCTGTCGTTCGTGAATAATATATCTAAGATATTATTTCCTCGAGTAGGTGTCTGAACTATTTGATATAGAAAAGCCTCCTCTGTTAGTTATAATAATTTTGTTCCTTCTCGATCAGCCGTTAAAGTTGACCAGTTTACTGAGGGGTTGTTAAAATCTCCGCAAATTACTGCATTTTTATCTTTAATGACCGATTTAATTTCATCATAAAGAATGGTAAATCTTACTAATAGCGGCTCCTCACGGATCACCAAAATATTGACATAGGTGATGAGGTATGTAATGTACAACACGTTTGTGGTGGTTTTATTTGGGGGACGGCCATAGTTTGGCCACAAGCGGGATTTTTTTTTACTTATTTTTGTTTGCCCTTAGCCAGTACCATTTTAATGTATAAAAAAAAAAATAAATAAAAATTTTTTTTAAAAAATAGATGTTAAGTTATGGTTAGGTTAAGGTTGTTAGATTAGGTTACGTTTATGTTATGGTTAGGTTAGGTTCGGTTCAGTTAGGTTCGGTTATATAAGATTTTTACATTTTATTACCCCAAAGTTAGGGTTTTCAACCTCAGATTTTTTTTCTGGATTTTGGTAATAAAATGTAAAAATCTTATATAACCGAACCTAACTGAACCGAACCTAACCTAACTTAACCTAACCATAACATAAACGTAACCTAACCGAACAACCTTAACCTAACCATAACTTAACATCTGTGTGGACTTAGAAGTTGAGGCAGCTTCCAGATTTTTAAAGAGTCTCTGTGGCCAAACTAAGACCGTCCCCCAAATAAAACCACCACAATCGTGTTGTACAGTCGTCCAAGGAAGTGGTGCCGTATAATTCAGATTGTTTCATTTTGGCGACATCTGGCAACTGCACCCAATATAAGTGACGTTCACCGGCCGCCATGTTTTTTCGTTTTAGGGCAATATCATAACCGATATTTCCTTATAATTACACTATTAACGCACTCTGAGTGGTACCTCGGCGCAATAAAACGATTACTTACCAATTTATAGATATTTTGATCGCTCTTATTAATAATTTTCATTCGTTTGTGCAAAAAAAAGACCAAAACAGAGGCTTTCATGTTGCCGGCATTAATTGATATCACCTAATTTTACACATCATTTGACAACAATAAGCCTTAAAATTGCATACATCATATTTGTATTGGTGGCAAAAAGTATTTCTTTTCATCTAAAAAATTCTAGAACGAAATAAAACTATTGTATTTTAAAATTTTCTAAGATTCAGTATCTTTTTACTTAAGCCATCCTTAAAAAACTTTTTTCTGTTTTTCGTCAAAGAAAATGGAAGAAATATGAAGAATTTATTGCTATAACTCAAATATTATTTAGATTATATTCATCATGCGCCAACGGTTGAGCATTATAATATCACAATTTAGAGACGATATATTAATTACAGCATATTATTATTATTTAAAGATATATAGATTATAACCTATTACCAGTATTTTCATTATATAAGGATATATTGATTATAACATATATAAAGATATATTAATTATAATATTATTATTATCATTATTCAAAGATATATTAATCATAACATATTGCAAGGTATTTTAAAATATACTAATTATTGCCTATTACTGACCGTTATGTGAAGACTATGAATAATAATTATATCTTATTACGTTAAATAGCCTATTGCCAATATCTTAAGGAACGTCCTGCCTGATGACATCATGGTCAAGCGAGAGTTTAAATGTAGATTTTATATTATCATAATTCTTAATGGAGAATGTTTAAACAATTCATACATATTTTTTTTAGTTGTATTTTGCTTGATATTTAAGATCATCTTAAATACATAGTCCTGTGCATAGATAAATTTTACTTCTACAAAAGAATTTCATTTGACTGAATTTCTCTGTGAGCGAAAACCTCGATGTCAAAATGCTTCGACAAGTCTTAATGAAATATTATGATTAGATGGTTGTTTCTCAACAAATAGATTTAATTAGCAATTGTAATTTTTTTTTAGTTCATTTACAGTAACAATTCACGAATATAGTGACATTCCTGACAAGTTATAAGGATATTTCCTTTCATTTGTTAGGGTTGCCATAATCTAATTTTTGAACGAAAAGAACGTAAAAGGCGCCACCAATTCTGTGGACGACTGTACATTACATACCTTATCACCTATGTCAATATTTTTGTGATCCGTGAGGAGCCGCTATTGGTAAGATTATCCTAAAGAATTATATAATTTTCTTTGCTAAATTTCGGAGGTCTGTATACTACGCCAAGGATATATTTCTTATTTTTTTCCGTAATTTCAACATAGAGAATGTCATATGCATCCACATTTATTTTATTGATCTTAACGACCTTAATATCATTTTTTGCATATAATAAAACACCTCCTCCATTTTTATGTGTACGGTATTTTTCGAATATATTATAACCATCTAATGACACTTCCGCAATTTGATGTTTATCCACGATTCCGTTGCATGTATTATCAACTGATTTAGTTTTGGAATATAACTTCTTACGTTAGCGTAAAAGATGCACATTTTCTCAGACGCTTTAAGGCTATACTCTGTTTTTATTCGAGCTCTCTTTGAAAATTTACCGGATCAGACCTCAAAACTTTTTGGCTGCTTGTCTCTGTACTTCTGTCAACAGACAAGGGCCTAGACTCTATCTGGCCATCTGTCTGAGTACCTATTGTACTGACCTCGTTTGGCTAGACTATAACTACCTCACGACTTCTTTGGACAGGCTGACCCCCCCATTTGTGGTAATTTCGCCTTATTTCTTATTAACTCGTATTTCACACCTTCGTCCAAAACTCTACCTAATCTCGCTTTTCCTACTCTGTTAAGGTGAAGACCATCCCATTTCATTGCTGAAATAATCCCACACATCAACATACATCACATCTTCCTTACTACATAATTTGTCCAGACATGTGTTTATTCCTAACATTCTACTAAGGACGAATGGACCAACATCATATCTGGGAATCAATCCGCAGACCACTGACCGCCTGCGGCTATCCTTAATCTTTCTTATCATGACCTTATATTTTTCGTACACCTCCTCGGACCTGTCCTTAACAACGTTGTGTGTGCCAACTTGATACACAAAAACAGTTTCTTCGGAGAAATTAACGACTAGTTCATCAATTTTATCCGTTATATTTGCAACTCTTTTTCCCGGATAGCAGAAATTTTTCCTCCTTGGTCCTTTCACACAAAACTCTTCGTCTTGACGTCTTACTAAACTATCATCGACTAATATGACGCCAGGCTCATCACGAACCTCGTCTTCCAATATCTGAAACTTGTTTTGCATGACAACACCGCTATAACTGACACCTTTATCAACCTTACTCCCTCTTTTGACGCGTTGGATTCATTGATCACTAATTCCCAATCTTTCTCTCCTACATCCTTTTATAAAACAACGCTTATATCTGCAGCTTCTAACTTTGCTATCCTCGTATCCATAATTTCAAATTTGCCGCTTATTTTGCTTAATACTTCACAAAATAAGCAGGTATTATTGCAGTTTCAGACAATACACCACACGTAACTATAAACTATCTCAGGGTCTAAATGACATTGTTAGGAGCATTTCTAGCCTCATATTACACTGTCGGAAATTAATAATTAATAATAGGAAATTTCTTTGACTTTTAGGGAAATTTCCTTAGATTTTTTAGTCCATATTGGTGAATGTTTTTTTATATTATTGTCATTATTATGAAGTATTATTGCAGTTATGAAGGTTAGGTTAGGATATTGAACCAGGTTTCTGGTTGTGTTTGAATAGTGTCCTAGCAGGGGGGTCCAGGGGGGGGCTGCGCCTCCCCGGTTAGAATAGGTTTGTCGTGTTTGCTACATTTAGGGAATTTTTAGAGAAATTTCCCTAGATTTTCAAAGTCCATATATCACTCATATATGCCTCCCCCCGAAAAAAATCCCGATTCCCCACAGTCCCCCAAGCTTGCTTGAGGGGTTGCGGGGGTGTATGTAGAGATAGGGAATATTGTCTGAAACTGCAAATTTACCAATAAGCAGTAAACATATTCATCATTTTTCTGGATAAGGAAATCCTTAATGAATGATCTTTTACAAGTTAAACGCTCATAACGAGTAGCTGGTGCCATATTTAATCCTTTAAACTGTCTCGTAAAATTTTATAACAAATCTAGCCACACGACTAATTTAGAGAGCTAGTTCTGATCTAATAAATAACTATGTTAAACAATATAACATATATATGTTCAACAATATATCTTATAATAATGTAACTATTGAATACTAATACACTATTGGTTCTACAACTACTGAACCATATACTATCGATCACTAATTTTATCTAATCTATATAGTCAATTATAGTCTAATTCACAAACTAATGTTCACGAGATATATAACTAACTATACATTCCCTAGTTAAGTGTTAAGTGTTCACAATACACTACTGTATGGTAAATAAACTTAGCTCGGCTTTTTTGTGGACACAGCTGGTGGACACGTCTGTCTTCTATGACAAGCGGGTGTGGAGTAGAGAGAGAGTCAGAGAGAGAGAGAGAGAGAGAGAGAGAGAGAGAGAGAGAGAGAGAGAGAGAGAGAGAGAGAGAGAGAGAGAGAGAGAGAGAGAGAGAGAGAAGTGTGTGTATATATAACAATAAGCCTGTGGTCAGTTACAAAGAACTCTGCACTCCGGTAAACCCTGCAGTTCTGGAGGATCCTCCAACGCGTATTAACGAAGATGTGATCGATCTTCTTAGCTATCCCTCCGGAATTACTATGCCATGTCCAGTGGTGCAGCTCTGGTATTTGATACCAAGAACCTGCAATTCTTAACTTTCTGAATTTTTTCAAAATTCAGAAGGAGAGAGCTGTTGGTGTTCCTGGTACCAGAGCCATGGGGACCAACACATACCTCGTAGCCATCTCTCTCAGTGCCAGTTGCAGCATTGAAGTCGCCCAAGACAATGAGTGTGTCCCGGCGGAATACTTTGGAAATATAGTCATGCCCTCCGTTCGGTAGCGACTCCCGCAAGGATTATGAGCCGAGCTTAGCCAATCACAACGCCGCGTTTCTCAAGCCGAGCATCGATGGCTCCGCCCACTATCGATATGTCGGCTGATGCTCTGAGAGCATCAGCCGAGGGGACTGGGACTGGGACTGGGGGGTTGTTTGTTTACATTTTACAAGCCGACCAGAGGAAGTAGCCGCAGAATCTTAGATTTCCACTGTCGGAGACGTTAAAGCTAATTTTCTTATCTGTCAGAGACTGAGGTTTACCCAGGAACAATGCACTAAGATCTTTTGAAGTTATAGAATAAGTAATTAAGACAGTGAAGTCAATACTTTCGTATATATGATGAAGTAAGACGTTGTTTAATATCGCCGTCTCGGTAATAAGGAATTCGTCTTAAAACAGATGGTCAAGAAACGCCCTAAGACCCGACTATCTATTATTAACACAACACCTACTGTACCTAAATGTCTATATACAGATAGAGGCGACATAAAATAACAAACTTGATAGGAAAATACCTTAATTATATCTGACATGTAAGTATTAACCTCGGGAGAAGACACTAATGTTATATCTATATTATTCTTCAGCTACTCTCATTTTCAATTTTTATACAGTGCAGTGTCCCAAACATGTACATACTTGTATTCATTAATGTATATGGGTTTATGTCTTGAATGTTTGTTTATAATCCAAGATAATCTAATCTATTGTATTTACAAGTCAATAAATTTTCTTGGTTTTCTATCATGTTTACCTTAAAAGACATTATTTTCTAAGTAAATTACAACAATAATTTGATATGAATACTCAGATGGTTTGGACACCTGAAAAGACTGGGTGAGTTGCCATGAATGATGTACAATGCTGAGATCATCTTCTGGGTAACGTAATCCTTCAGTTCATACTTAGAAATCAAATATATGAAAACATAAAGCTCATTAAATGAATTCAAAACTGCTGGTAAATCTACATAACTACTGCTCAGACGATATCAATATAAATATGAAGTCCTACATACTATACATAGTGTACTTAACACATTTGTGAAGGTTTCAGGTGGTGCTCGTCATTATAATCAAATATAGGCCATAAGGAATCCGGTAAATTTTTCGAAATCAATTGCTCGACAGTAAATTGCTCGAAAAATAATATCTCGAACAATCAATTGCTCGAAAAAAGTAGTTTAATGAATAATATCCAAAAATAAGATAAAGAAATACAACTTTATTATTGTTAATTGAACAGTTAAAATCAAGAACGGGTACATTTCTATTTAGGTTAGGTTATTATTTAGATCAATTTACTGTTGAGCAATTGATATTTCGAGAAATTACTTCCCGAGCAATTGATTTCGAGTAATTGAATTAGAGAAATTTACTTAGATTCAGGCTATAATATGGCAATCCGAAAAAAAATCTAGAGTGAAATGCCAAACTTTTGGGTAATGAAATATAAAAAGCTTATATAACCGTACCTAACCGAGCCAAACATACCGTATCTAACCAAACCTAATTTAACCATAACCTAATGTAACATAACCATAACAAGTATTATTTTACATCTTCATCAGAATGCTCTAGAGAATTCAGGGTTGTATTTTTGCATTACCTGTTGCATTTTGAAAAGGTTTTCTTGATTCAAATTCCGTCTCAAATTCTTAGTTTGTGAGATATTCAATGTTTTCTGTGAGACCTCTTCGAAAAGTAAAGTTTAGTTTGGTTTGAACAATGTTCTGTTATTTGTCAATGTAGGTTAAGGTTTGGTTAATTTAGGGTACGTTATGTTAGGTTCAGGTAAAGATTCGGAAGACAACCTAGTCTGTTTTTTGGACAAAGCAGTTTTTTTCTGATAGATTTTGATGTGTTTTGAATTAATCTGATGTTTGTTTGCTATGCCAGGCAATTTTTTTCCCCCAAGGTAAAAATTGCCACAAAAAAGTCAGATTAATTCAAAACCATCAAAATCAATAGGATAAAAACTGCTTTAAGTAAACTTAATTAAACCTAATTAAGCCTAACCTAACTAAATCTACCCTTACATAACCAAACCAGGTAAAGATGACCCACTCGATATCTCGCTACTTTTGTAATGCACTGCAAATTCAATCTCAGATATTGTTCAGATAGGCTAGGTTAGGTTTAATTAGGTTTGCTTTGGTTAGGTTAAGTTTAATTAGGTTTGCTTATGCTTACTTAAAGAAATTTGTTCTCTTATTGATTTTGATGGTTTTGAATTAATCTGACTTTTTTGTGGCAATTTTTACCTTGGGAAAAAAAATGCATGGCATAACAAACAAACATCAGATTAATTCAAAACACATCAAAATTTATCAGAAAAAAATAGTTTTGTCCAAAAAACAGACTGGGTCGTCTTCCGAATCTTTACCTAGATTAATTTAGAAGCTATCAAATGTTCTCTATGACCAAAAATAGAGAGTTGGACGCGTTGCAGACAATTTATTTCGTAAATAGACGCCATTATGGTGAAGATGTAAAATTCTATCCCATAACCTAACCTAACATAACTTGAAAGATGCTTTACCAGCTAAATAATGGTTAGCACCGCCTGAAACCTTTACAGATGTGTTAAGTACACTATGTATAGTATGTACGACTTCATATTTATATCGATATCGTCGAAGCAGTAGTTATGCAGAAATACCAAACTACTTACTGACAATCATTGTATTTTGTCTTCCCCCAAGAACCCTGCATTCTCACAGGTCCCCAGAATTGTTGGGGGTTGATGAGGATGTCTTATTAGATATGCATTTGCGACGAAAATGAATGTCAAAATCGTTCGAAATAGATCAATATTTATACGAAAAGTGTGTTATTTACATCCAAGTGCATTGGGAGAAACTAGAAATTTACCAGCCACACTATCATCTACGCAATATCACCACGCTCACAGGAGTTTACGGCTTCTTTTATTTCCTCACATCTTCTAGCTATCTAAATACTGCATTTACTGCGGCTATAATTGCTCCAGACTCTATTATATGTTAATCAGCAAGTTTTTTTTTCCACGGCGATAAGGGTGCCCACGAAAAGGGTGCGCCGCCATCTTGGATCAGTCAGCTGTTCATTTCAACACGAAAAAAAAAAAATAATAATAAACCACATCGACGTGCTTGCTGTCCTTTAGCGTTCAGTATCCGAAATCTGCCATCCCACTGAACTCGCCCCTGGGGCGAGTTCAGTAGGGTGGGGGCCCTGTCCAGTGACGTAGCATGACTGCCTCGTGATTGGCTGGTTACACTGGCTCTCTGCGCATAGCCTGCCTCCATTCCCTCCACCCCCGTTCTCTCTCTCTCTCTCTCTCTCTCTCTCTCTCTCTCTCTCTCTCTCTCTCTCTCTCTCTCTCTCTCTCTCTCTCTCTCTCTCTTTTTTTTTCTTTTTTTTTCTCTCTCTCTCTCTCTCTCTCTCTCTCTCTCTCTCTCTCTCTCTCTCTCTCTCTCTCTCTCTCTCTCTCTCTCTCTCTCTCTCTCTCCTTTCTCTCTCTCTCTCTCTCTCTCTCTCTCTCTCTCTCCTCTCTCTCTCTCTCTCTCTCTCTCTCTCTCTCTCTCTCTCTCTCTCTCTCTCTCTCTCTCTCTCTCTCTCTCTCTCTCTCTCTCTCTCTTTTTTTCTCTCTCTCTCTCTCTCTCTCTCTCTCTCTCTCTCTCTCTCTCTCTCTCCTCTCTCTCTCTCTCTCTCTCTCTCTCTCTCTCTCTCTCTCTCTCTCTCTCTCCTCTCTCTCTCTCTCTCTCTCTCTCTCTCTCTCTCTCTCTCTCTCTCTCGCTCTCTATCTCTCTCTCTCTCTCTCTCTCTCTCTCTCTCTCTCTCTCTCTCTCTCTCTCTCTCTCTCTCTCTCTCCTCTCTCTCTCTCTCTCTCTCTCTCTCTCTCTCTCTCTCTCTCTCTCTCTCTCTCTCTCTCTCTCTCTCTCTCTCGCTCTCTCTCTCTCTCTCTCTCTCTCTCTCTCTCTCTCTCTCTCGCTCTCTCTCGCTCTCTCTCGCTCTCTCTCTCTCTCTCTCTCTCTCTCTCTCTCTCTCTCTCTCTCTCTCTCTCTCTCTCTCTCTCTCTCTCTCTCTCTCTCTCTCTCTCTCTCTCTCTCTCTCTCTCTCTCTCTCATCTAAAAGTACGAGGACCACTATTGTACAGTCTCTTGTTCTTAGCCTTTTAAATTATTGTATAAGAATATGGGGCACAACGAACACTACTTTAATACAGAAAGTTCAAAAACTACAAAACTTCGCAGCCAGAGGTTCTGTAGGTGGCATGCAAAGATATGACCGCGTTTCCCCGGCTTATAAGGAACTTAATAAAACAAAAAAAATTCTGGAAACTAGCGTTGCTGTATATAAATCATTGAATAAGATATATCCTGACTGGTTGCATTATTTTCCCTCTATCCAGAGCACAACCAGAAGAACTACAAGATAACGAAACCATCTGGTTGTGCCAAGAGCTAAGACTAACTCTGGTGCAAGGGCCTTTTCTATTAATGGGCCTAAATTGTGGAATTTTTTGCCTGAACATATCACCAACGCAAACACGCTCTCAAGCTTTAAAACCAGGTTTATGAAACATATTTTAAAAGACTATTAACTCTTATTATATGTAACAACTAACTTTTAAATGTTTGTTCTACGGTCTTATCTTTGACTTGGGTAGGGTTGCAATATTAACTCTATTCATTTAATATTTAATTTTTTGTATGTAACTTTTATATGTATGTCTTTTTAAAGGATAGCATTTTAAATATACTTTTTTATTGTTTTAGCACAATGTTTATGTTTTATTTCTTTTTATTACGACCTGTAGACATGTGTGTAATAACCACTACCCAGTGGAAATAAATGAATTTGAATTTGAACTCTCTCTCTCTCTCTCTCTCTCTCTCTCTCTCTCTCTCTCTCTCTCTCTCTCTCTCTCTCTCTCTCTCTCTCTCTCTCTCTCTCTCTCTCTCTCTCTCTCTCTCTCTCTCTGGCTCCCAGTTCTCTCTCTCCCTCTCTCTCTCTCTCTCTCTCTCTCTCTCTATATATATATATATATATATATATATATATATATATATATATATATATATATATATATATACATACGGTCATAAAACCAGATTGTGCAGTTATTACAATGCCTAGGAAGCTGGCAAAGAAGAAATGGCCGTAGATGCACTTCAGCTTAAGGATTACCTAACTATAATACATATCAATGCAAGATCTCTCTCAGCCAACTTTCTTGATATCACATTACTAGCTCATAACAAAAATGTAGACATTCTATGTATCAGTGAATCTTGGCTCCCCCCCATCACCCCTGACAGCCACGTCTACATTCCCGGCTATCACGTGTACAGGTGTGACAAGGGTCGCGGGGGCGGAGTGTGCATGTACATCAAAGACTACCTTGCCACCAAACTAATTACGTGTGATACTGTTAGGCCTGATGGTGTGGAGGACTTATGGGTCAGTGTTCAGTGCAGAAAACTCCCATCAATTATTGTAGGATGTGCATATAGGCACCCTAAAGCTACACAGGAAAGCTTTGACTTTTTTAATGACATACTTAAAAATATCTGTTTAAGGAACAACTATTTATGCTTGGCGACTTGAATGAAAACTTACTGCGTTATGGCAACAAACTTAAAATCTTAATAAATGCAAATAGACTACATCAAGTTATTGATAAACCAACCCGAGTGAGACCCGACTCTGCCACACTGTTAGATATCTTGGTGACAAACAAACCTGAATTAATAATACACAGAGATGTCTTACCTAAAATAGTTGCTGATCATGACCTCATCACTGCAACAATTAACATCACTAAACCTAAACGTGTGCCAGAGACGAGAACTTTTCGCCACCACGGCTCGTACACTCCAGAGACATTATGCAATGCTCTACTAAATGTCGCTCCTACTCTTAATACCATTTTTTCCACCGATGATGTTAATGCCCAGGTTGATACCCTCACGTCCGTTATGATTATCTGTCTCGACCAATGCGCGCCCGTTGTGACCACTAAAATAAAAAAAACCTTCGCTCCTTGGATCATTGATGAGATTCGCTCTGCTATAACGACGCGTAACACTTTTCAGTCACGCCTTAAGCTAGACAGATATAATGCGATATTACAGGAACAATACAAGCGTGAACGTAATAAGGTGAAGTCATTACTCCGGGACACTGAACAACAATACTATCGTGACCAACTTAGTAATTGTAGAGGCAACACCGCGGCTACCTGGAAAATTGTCAAAGATATTGTGCCCAAAACGTAAAACCTCTATAAATAACAACAGTAATGATGAAACTAACTATGTAAAGGCAAATGTATATAATGAAATTTTCGCTAATATAGGTAAACAAACTTTTGAGAGGACACAAAACCATTCTGACATACACATAAATCATATTGATAAGCAGAATCTAACCCAAGAAAATGTGTTTCGACCAGAACCCGTTGATACAAGCACAGTCATCCTAACAATAAAAAATTTCAAAAACACTAACTCAGCTGGTTGGGATGGTATAAAACTTCGCTACTTAAAGGACTCCTTGCCTGTCATCATTACCTATCTCACTACAATCATCAACACCTCCATTGTAACAGGTATATTCCCTTCAGCATGGAAACACGCCAATGTTATTCCTATATTTAAAAGCGGTGACCGGAGCGACGCCAACAACTACCGTCCTATATCACTTTTGCCATTACTCTCTAAGATAATAGAAAAAATAGTGTCACAACAACTCACATCCTTTTTGGAGTCTCATAGACTCCTTTCATGTAGCCAGCACGGGTTTCGACCAAAATTATCAACAGTAACGGCCTTAACAAGAGTAACAAATACGCTATTTCAAAATATGGACGATAAGAAAATATCACTTGTAACCCTCTGTGATCTTTCAAAAGCTTTCGACAGTGTCCATCACGAAATTCTCCTACATAAATTATCTAAAGTTAATGTAGACTCTTTTTGGTTCAGAGATTGCCTTCACGACAGAAACCAAGCGGTAAAAATCAATAATACATTATCTGACACGTCACAGACAACTTTTGGTGTACCTCAGGGTTCCATACTAGGGCCAATTATTTTCAATATATTCGTCAATGATCTGACAGAAAATATTAATGATTGCGAGGTCGTGCAATACGCAGACGACACACAATTAATTCACAGCGGCACACTCGACTCGCTCCCTCACCTCATCACACAAGCCCAGGCAACCCTCGCCCGCGCTAAAGCTAAATTCAATGAAAACCCAATGTCTATTTGTTGGCACTAGAACACTGATCAAACGCATACCCGAGAACACCACCATTAAATTTGATAACACCCCCCATCACTCCAAGTAAACACGTAAAAAATCTAAGCATATACATGGACTGTCACTTGAGCTTTGACACACACATCAACGAGATGCACGAAAAGGTTATGGGAATTCTGCTATTCTTAAATAGAATATAGGACAAATTTGAAACGGATACAAGAACAATGGTGGTACAGTCTCTTGCCCTTAGTAGTATGAATTATTGTCTACCAATCTACGGGTCAACGAACAATACACTGCTGCATCGTGTACAGAAACTGCAAAACTTCGCAGCAAAGATCTGTGTAGGAGGAGCAAGGAAAAGTGATCACGCCACCCCGTTCATCACATAACTCCAGTGGCTCAAAGTGAAAGACAAAGTTGTGTTTGATGTGGCAGTTAATGTCTTCAAGATCACAAACAATGTGTTCCCAAAATGGTTCTTACACCTCCCCACATTCAGTGAAGCACTACACCACAGACACACAAGGCAACAAAACAAACTATACGTGCCACACACCAACACAGACAGCGGTAAGCGTTCCCTCACTGTGCTGGAAAAGAGGCTATGGAACTCCCTGCCCACCCATGTAACAAACTCTCACACCTTACCCATGTTTATGAAGAAACTCAGAATTTTCCTCAATACCAATGCTAATGTTCTATGTATATAAATACTCTTAAATATTTAGGTAATAGATGTACCACTTAAATTTGATTTTAATTGTAGTCTTAAGTTTTCTCCAATAATGTAAAGAAAAGCCATCTTTATGGATTCTGATTCTGATTCTGATTCTCTCTCTCTCTCTCTCTCTCTCTCTCTCTCTCTCTCTCTCTCTCTCTCTCTCTCTCTCTCTCTCTCTCTCTCTCTCTCTCTCTCTCTCTCTCTCTCTCTCTCTCTCTCTCTCTCTACCTCTACCTCCCTCCCACCCACCCCCTTTCTCTCCCTCCCTCCCTCTCTGCTTCCCTCCCACCCCCTCCCCCTTTCTCTCCCTCTCACCCCCTTCTTTCTCTATCTCTTTTTTTTTCTCTCTCTCTCTCTCTCTCTCTCTCTCTCTCTCTCTCTCTCTCTCTCTCTCTCTCTCTCTCTCTCTCTCTCTCTCTCTCTCTCTCTCTCTCTCTCGTCTCTCTCTCTCTCTCTCTCTCTCTCTCTCTCTCTCTCTCTCTCTCTCTCTCTCTCTCTCTCTCTCCTCTCTCTCTCTCTCTCTCTCTCTCTCTCTCTCTCCTCTCTCTCTCTCTCTCTCTCTCTCTCTCTCTCTCTCTCTCTCTCTCTCTCTCTCTCTCTCTCTCTCTCTCTCTCTCTCTCCTCTCTCTCTCTCTCTCTCTCTCTCTCTCTCTCTCTCTCTCTCTCTCTCTCTCTCTCTCTCTCTCTCTCTCTCACACGCATTTTGTATATATAATTTGGATTTTTATCTCCAATATGCATAACCTTACATTTCTCTGTATTAAAAGACATTAACCATTTCTCACTCCAATCGATTAGTTTGTTTAGACTTTAGATCCTCTTGAATTATATCACAGTCTTCAGTGCATATTACTTTACCGCCAAGTTTTGTATCGTCTGCGAATTTTGCTACTTGTGACAAAAGATTGCCTTCTAAATCATTTACATATATGATGAATAGCGTGGGTTCCAGGACCGACCCTTGGGACACACCACTAATTACGTTTTGCCAATCAGATACTTCGCCATTTAGAACAACTCGTTGTTGTCGGTCTGAGAGCCACGCACACGCACATAGCCAAGCACATAGATGATCTTATTTTTCTCATGTGCTCTCAATTTAGATATGAGCTGTTTATGAGGAACTTTATCAAATGTTTTTTGAAAATCAAAGTAGATCACATCATATGGCTCCCGGACATCCCAACTCGCGTAAGCATCATAAAAGAAGTCTAGCAGATTAGTTAGATATGATTTATTATTACGAAATCCGTGCTGGTTTTCTGTTATTCATTTATTTTTCTCGACGAACTCAACTATTTTATCCCTGATGGACTTTTCAACGAGTTTGATTAATACTGACGTTAGACTAATTGGTCGATAGTTAATAGCTTGTTTTTTTTTCTCCCTTCTTAAATATGGTGATTATGTGTGCTATTTTCCATGCACGAGGTACTCTAGCTTGTGTTAATGATTTATTGAATAAACTTGTTATAGGAGTTTCTAGCTGCGCACAACATTCTTTAAGTAGCCGTGGTGAATTTTCATCAGGATCAATGAACATATTTGGATCAATCTAGTGTAAATATTATTATTTATTTTTGTTTTTACATTAAAAGGGCTAGAGAAAGGAAAACAAAAATATGTAACAAAATAAACAAAAATACCCGCTTGTCGCCAGACCCTGTAAAGAGGACAGTAGGAGAAATATAGACAATAGAGGGGGGAGAAGTCCAATTTAGTGTGAGAGGTGTCTTGACACTCCTCTTTTGAAAGAGTTTAAGTCATAGGCAGGTGGAAAAACAGACAAAGGAAGAGAGTTCAAGAGTTTACCAGTGAAGGAATGTAAGAGTGAAGATACTGGTTAACTCTTTGTCACAGGGTTTTTTGTCCTCCTTACATATTATTGTAAGTAACAATATATATTATTATGTGTAGAACTCGTTACGATAAAACTGTAGGATAAGTACCAGCCTTCCGACACCAACCCCTATTCACTCACCTTCGGAGGCTCTGTAGGGCCTAAGTTTTAAATCTAATGTACCCAGAGTGTTTGGCGAAGTAAACAAGAAGACGAGCTTTTTTAGTTTATTTAAATAAGCTTCCCCTGTAACGGAAAGATTATTAAAGACTCTCACACCATTCACTCGCTAACCTGGCTATAAAGAACTTAATTATAAACCTTAAGATTCCTTACTGTACTCACAACCTTCCTACTCTCGAGGAAGTAGCGTACGCGTGTGCGTGAACGCGTGGGTGCGTGAGGGCGTGTAGGTGCAGGCGTGCACACGTGGTCCCGCGGGCTTGTGTGTCGTCCGTGGATGTAGCAGATGGGTTGAGGGGGGGACGTGGTATCCAGATACACATCCACCTTCTGTTTCTTCCACACGGTCAGTTTCTTCTGCAAAGAAACTCCAAGAAACTCCACCTCTCTCCACTCTCTCCACTAAGCCTCTCCACCACACACTTCCCTTTCTCCACCTACAGTTTCTGTACAAGAAACTCCACGTAAATCCTCGCTCCACCTCTGCAAATCCCAGTCCACCTGACGATGATATACAGGGCAAGCGAGAAATAAATACGTGGAAAAAGACTCCTTCCCCAACCTTTAACCTAACTCCACCTATGCGCCAGCCAGACTGACCTCTCTCGGGCAGCGTGGGTCAGAGCGGCGGCGTCTCCGCGCCCAGGTCACTGACATGCCACAAACTGCCAGAAGGCGATCTCTGGTTGTGTTAATTCGCATAACACAACCCCAAATTAACATGCGCGTAAATGTTACACATCATGCAACTATCTCTACAATTAAGTAGACCTGCTTGCATGCAGAAAATGTCTCCCAGCCTGATAATACCCCCCCATGGAGATAAAGCATTTTGGTTTCAACTCACTCAGAGACAAAAATGCTCAAATCTGATTGGGTCAGGCACGTCTACTTTTATGACTCACCCTTAGAAAGATTCGGCTTAAATTAGCGTCCCCACCTGCACGTAGAAAAAGGAAACATTCCTTACCCATGACATATCTCACCTCTGACACGTAGGCCCAAATTCCACCCATGACACTCTTGCATTAGGAAGATGGACAGAATAAGGATGAGAAGAAGTAGAAAGTCTTGTGCAGCGAGGACGCGGAATGGGGGGAGGCATGCAGTTAGCAAGTTCAGAAGAGTAGTCAGCACGAAAATAGCGGTAGAAGATAGATAAAGATGCAACATTGCGTCGGTGACTTAAAGAATTAAGTCAGTTAGAGGAAGAGAGTTGATTAGGCGAAAAGCTTTAGACTCCACCCTGTTTAAAAGAGCTGTATGAGTTGAGCCCCCCAAGACATGAGAGCCATACTCCATACATGGGCGGATAAGGCCCCTGTACAGAGCAAGCAGCTGAGAGGGAGAGAAAAATGGACCCAGACGCCATAGGACACCTAACTTCTTGGAAGCTGATTTAGCAAGAGTAGAGATTTGAAATTGCCAGTTTAGATTTTTAGTAAAGGATAGACCGAGTGTGTTTAATGTGGAGGAGAGGGGAAGTTGAGTGTCATTGAAGAAGAGGGGATAGTTATCTGGAAGGTTATGTTGAGAAGATAGTTGTAGAAATTAAGTTTTTGAGGCATTGAACAAAACAAGGTTTGCTCCGCCCCAATCAGAAACTAGTGAAAGATCAGAAGTTAAGCGTCTTATAGTATCTCACCTTGAGTTATTTAATTCTTGTTGGGTTGGGCGTCTGTTGTACGACGTTGAAAAATGCAAGGTGGTGTCATCAGCATAGGAGTGGATAGGGCATTGAGTCAGATTTAGGAGATCATTGATGATTAATAGAAAGAGAGTGGGAGATAGGACAGAACCCTGAGGAACACCACTGTTGATAGTTTTAGGAGAAGAACAATGACCGTCCACTACAGTAGCAATAGACCGGTTGGAAAGGAAACTGGAGATGAAGGTAAAGAGAGAAGGATAGAATCCGTAGGAGGGTAGTTTAGAAATTAAAGATTTATGCGAGACTCTATCGAAGGCTTTCGATATGTCAAGGCCGACAGCAAAAGTTTCACCGAAGTCCCTAAAAGAGGATGACCAAGATTCAGTAAGGAAAGCAAGAAGATCACCAGTAGATCGGCCTTTACGGAAACCATACTGTCAATCAGAGAGAAGGTTGTGAGCTGATAGATGCCTCATTATCTTCTTGTTAAGGACAGACTCAAAGGCTTTAGAAAGGCAGGAAATCAAAGCTATAGGGCGGTATTTACGAACCCCATGTGCTTGAGTTTCGGTTATGATGAGCTTTTCTTCAACGGGGCCTTGAAATGTATCCGACGGGGTAGGAATATCTGCTTTATCTTCCTCAGTAAAGACTCTACTGAACTTTGAATTAAGTATGGAGTCCATATCTTTGTCATCGCTGATTAGTTTATTATCATTATTTACTAGTGGGCCTATATTATTTATTACAATTTTTTTGTTTCGTATGTAACTAAAGAACAATTTGTGATTTTTCTTTGCTTCGTGAGATATTCTTATTTCATACTCGCACTTTCTTTTCCTTATCTCTCTTTCGCACGTTCTTTTAAGATCAACGTAACTGTTGTAATATGTGGTTAACTGTGATAATTAAAAATTTTTGTAAGCTTTTCTCTTTTCTGCTATAATTTTTTGTAAGCTGTCAGTCACCCATACTGGTTGATATATATTAATTTTTCATGGTTAATGTGGAATGTTTTCCTTAACTATCGAGATGAGATTTGCTGTGAACGTCTTATAAGTTTCATCTGTGCAAATATTTTCTAAGCATTGATTCCAGTTTACTGATTCTATTTCCCTTCTTATGTTCGCAAAATTCGCCTTCCTATAGTTATGTACCATTAACATATTTTGTTTTGTTATATTTTGAAGGTTTAATTCGGTTCTAACGATGTTGTGATCACTGTTCTCCAGAGGTTCGCCTACTTCACAAGTGTGAATAATATCTCTGTCATTCGTGAATATTTTATCTAAGATATTATTTCCTCGAGTAGGTGTCTGAACTATTTGATATAGAAAAGCCTTCTCTGTTAGTTCTAATAATCTTGTTCCTTCTCGATCGGCCGTTAAAGTTGACCAGTTTACTGAGGGGTTGTTAAAGTCTCCGCAAATTACTGCATTTTTATCTTTAGTGACAGATCTAATTTCATCTTAAAGAATTCTATAATTTTCTTCGCTTAATTTCGGAGGTCTGTATACTACGCCGAGGATTTATTTCTTATTTTTTTCCGTAATTTCAACATAGAGTGTCATATGCATCTACATTAAATTTATTGACCTTAACGACTTTCATATGATTTTTTGCATTAAGTATAACACCTCCTCCATTTTTTTGTGTACGGCATTTCTCGAATACATTATAACCATTTAATGACACTTCCGCATTTTGATGTTTGTCGCGTGTATTTATCTACGATTCCGTTATCACAATAATGTCTGGGTTTTTGGCGGTCGCATGTATTATTAACTGATTTAGTTTCGGAATAATACTCCTTACGTTAGCGTAAGAGATGCTTATTTTCTCAGACACCTTAGGGCTATACTTAGTGTTTATTCGAGCCCTTTTTGAAAATTTACCGCATCAGACCTTACAACTTCTTGGTTGCCTGTCTTCTGTCAACAGACAAGGGCCTAAACTCTACCTGGCCATCTGTCTGAGTACCTATTGGACTGACATTGTTTGGCTCGCATATAACTACCTCCCGACTTGTTTGGACAGGCTGAGCCCCTCTTTTTTGGTAATTTCGCCTTATTTCTTATTAATTCGTATTTCACACCTTCGTCCAAAACTCTACCTAATCTCGCTTTTTCTACTCTGATTAGGTGAAGGCCATCTCCGCTAAACAAGCTCCTATCGTTGCTGAAATTATCCTACACATCAACATACATCACATCCTCCATACTACATAATTTCTCCAGACGTGTGTTTATCCCTAACAATCTACTAAGAACGGATGGACCAACATCATATCTGGGGATCAAACCGCAGACCACTGACTGCCTGCGGCTATCCTTAATCTATCTTATCATGGCCTTATATTTATCATATACCTCCTCGGACCTATCCTTTACTACGTTGTTTGTGCCAACTTGATAAAAAAAAAACTGTTTCTTCGGTGGAATTAACGACTTATTCATCAATTTTATCCGTTATATTTTCAACTCCTTTTCCCGGATAGCAAAATTTTTCCTCCTTGGTCCTTTCATACAAAACTCCTCGTCTTGATGTCTTACTTAATTATCACTAATCAATATGACGCCAGGCTCATCACGAACCTCGTCTTCCAATATCTGAAACCTATTTTGCATGACAACATCGCGCTATAACTGGCACCTCTCTCAAACTTACTCCCTCTTTTGACACATTGGAATTCAGTTTTCTCTAATTTCGTAATCCTATCTTCCATTTGATTAATTTGAACGACTGATTTATTGTTCAAGGATTCCCTATCTTTCTCTCCTTCATCCTTTTCTAAAACAACGTTTATGTCTGCAGAGAGAGAGAGAGAGAGAGAGAGAGAGAGAGAGAGAGAGAGAGAGAGAGAGAGAGAGAGAGAGAGAGAGAGAGAGAGAGAGAGAGAGAGAGAGAGAGAGAGAGAGAGAGAGAGAGGAGAGAGAGAGAGAGAGGGAGAGAGAGAGAGAGAGGGAGAGAGAGAAGAGAGAGAGAGAGAGAGAGAGAGAGAGAGAGGAGAGAGAGAGAGAGAGAGAGAGAGAGAGAGAAGAGAGAGAGAGAGAGAGAGAGAGAGAGAGAGAGAGAGAGAGAGAGAAAGAGAGAGATGTGTGTGTATATATATATATAACAACAAGCCTGTGGTCAGTTGCAAAGAACTTGGCAATCCGGTAAACCCTGTAGTTCTGGAGGATCCTCTAACGCGTACTAACGAGGATTTGATCGATCTCCTTAGCTACCCCTCCGGCATTGCTATATCATGTCCAGTGGTGCAGCTCTGGTCTTTGATACCAAGAACCTGCAATTCTTAACTTTCTGAATTTTTTTCAAAATTCAGAAGGAGAGAGCTGTTGGTGTTCCTGGTACCAGAGCCATGGGGACCAACACATACCTCGTAGCCAGCTCTTTCAGTGCCAGTTGCAGCATTGAAGTCGCCCAAGACAATGAGTGTGTCCCGGTGGCATATTTCGGAAATCTAGTCATGATTTTCTCCCGCCCCGCCCTCTCCAGTAACGTAGTATGACTGCCTCGTGATTGGCTGGCTACACTCGCTCTCTGGGCCTAGCCTGCCTCCATCCCCCCAAACCTCGGTTTCTCCCCCGCGCGCGCGCGCGTGCTCTCTCTCTCTCTCTCTCTCTCTCTCTCTCTCTCTCTCTCTCTCTCTCTCTCTCTCTCTCTCTCTCTCTCTCTCTCTCTCTCTCTCTCTCTCTCTCTCTCTCTCTCTCTCTCTCTCTCTCTCTCTCTCTCTCTCTCTCTCTCTCTCTCTCTCTCTCTCTCTCTCTCTTTTATTTAAACAAAGTAGCACATACAGAAAAGTTAGCATCTACATTACATAGATATTTACAAACTTACAGGCTAAAGAAAGCAGTGCTATTGCTTTTCCATCTAAAAGCCTCATTCTGTTATTAATAAATATACATGTATAAGTAATAATTAATTAATTACCCCTGCCTCAGTAACCAGTCATTTACAGTCTTCTTAAAGCACTACACATTTGTGTCTTTAAGTATCACTCCTGAGGCATTCAGGGTGTTCCAGAGTTTCACGTATCTATTTGTGAATTGTCGCTGCTGATGCCACGTCCTACAACGTTGTATCAGCAGCACACCAGGAGTCTGTACGAGAGCTCGTGTGGCGACGTGACTCAGGCGTTGAGGCTGCTTCAGGTCCAGTAAGTGACTCACACTTACTACTTGCACCTTAAACACCACTGTGAGTCCTGCCACGTCACGGCGGTGTTGGAGGGTGTGCAGGTGTGGCTCTTGATCGGTGCCACGGTCCCTGATGAGCCTCGCTGCACGATCCTGCACTCTGTCTAGAAGGGATAAGTGTTTTTTGGCCGCTCCACCCCATGCAAGGCACGAGAACTCAAGGGATGAGCGTACCTGTGCTTTGTAGAGTGTCTCCAGCCCTTTTGCATCCAAGAACATTGACATTCTCCTTAGAGAAGCCAGCTTTCCGGACGCCTCCCTGGCGTCTCTCTCTCTCTCTCTCTCTCTCTCTCTCTCTCTCTCTCTCTCTCTCTCTCTCTCTCTCTCTCTCTCTCTCTCTCTCTCTCTCTCTCTCTCTCTCTCTCTCTCTCTCTCTCTCTCTCTCTCTCTCTCTCTCTCTCTCTCTCTCCCTCCCTCTCTCTCTCTCTCTCTCTCTCTCTCTCGTCAAGGACTGGTGGGATGACGTGAGAGAGAGAGATAATAAATATGAAGTCGTGCATACTATACATCGTGTACACAACACATATGTCAAGGTTTCAGGCGGTGCTCGTCATTATTTACCTCGCAAAGAATCTTGGAAGTTATGTTAGATTAGTTATGTTATGGTAGGTTAGTTATGTTATGTTAGGTTAATGGGAAGAAGGACAGCGGAGAAGAGATGCGGACTTCGCCTTCAGTTCATCGCTGCACTGCAGC
>JAPQNM010000967.1:12500-40000 GCA_029783475.1 Metacarcinus magister | reverse complement strand
TAGTAATGATAATAATAATACCAATAATAGTAATAATAATAATGATAATAATAATAATAATAATAATAATAATAATAATAATAATAATGATAATAATAATAATAATAATAATAATAATAATAATAATAATAATAGTAATAATAATAATGGTAATAATAATAATAATAATAAATATAGTGATGATAACAACAGCAATAAGAACAATGTTGATAACAATAATAATTATTTTGACTGAACCATATCATACGTAAAGATTGAGGTAAGGTTTCACCATCCTTCGTCATGAAGTTTTAAAAAAAAATCTTAAAACGATGAATTTCAATACAATGCTTAAGAAATTAATAATTACACTCAATCAATACATTTTCTTGCTCTTTGTCATTTGCACATCATAATTAATTTCCGTCTGTGACTCACCGGTGCTCCTCTTGCCGTCACCTCGAACAGGAATGACTAAACGACAGAGTGGCTTTAATAATTGTTCGCTGGCAATTTGATCTGGATCAATCCCCCACCCCAACTCCCATCTCCACACCCATCTTCATGAATAATCTAACTTGCCTCTAAGCCGGTGTCCTTCCTAATCCCCCTTATCACCTTCCCCATCACCCCATCCTCTTTTATGCCGCTGCTGATTCCGACACATGAGAGTCAAGACGTTTGGTATGTAAGGCCTCAGCTCAAAGCGTCACCCTTGGACGCTCATCCTTTATTGCAAAGGATACGAAATCTCGAAGTCTACTCTTTTTACAATAAAAAAAATTTTTGTGTAGAAGAATGACAAAACAAATAATAAAACGAGTTCTTACCTGTACACAATTAGATCAATAATTATTATATATATCTTGGATATTGACTGTGAAAGTTTGTTCTCGCTCTCGAGTTTCATTTGTTTACTCTCTTTCTATAACTTTCCTCAATTTGTATGAACAGAAACTCTTTATAAAAAGTTTTCAAATTGATATGCATGACAACAGTTATTTTGTGGAAAAGATTGACAACGTTGAATGCATGGTAAAACTGAATACATATCTATATGTATGTGCATTATTTTTAAGGTCCTACATGATTGGGGTTACATCCTACGTTATCTAGGTATAGAAAACAGATGTCTGCTATCAGGTTGTCCTACCATGAAAAAAATATATAATAATAAAACAAATTAGAAATAAAGAAAAAAAAATACCGCAGTTTCACAAACTGTTCCTCAATCAGGAAAATTTGCTTAAAAAATCTTACAGCATTTTTTTTTTCTGAGATGGAACGTACTATAAAAATATTTACGAAGCATTTACAAACACCATTATAGCTGTTTTCCATTATTTTCGTTTTTATTTTTCTTTATATACGTAAAACATAAGTAAAATAAATGAACAAAACATTTGAATTATTGTGACCGGAAACAGGACAAGACAGACGGCCAGACAGCAATTAGTATGTCGTAAACTGATCATAAGATATCGCCGACGATGAAATGTTAATCGGAGAAGAGATACAGACAGAGCGAGATACAGCTAATATATATATATATATATATATATATATATATATATATATATATATATATATATATATATCTCACACACACACACACACACACACACACACACACACACACACATTCCACACTCGAGAGACTGGCAGTGAAAGTCCTCTGGTGTTGGCTGGTGTGTGACCTCGGCACCCCGATCTGCTCGTGGCTAGAGAGCACCGTTTTCGTGTCTCTCACAGCCTCTCGCTGGGGAGCCTAAGTCCTGCAAGGTGCTGCACCTCCTTTACCTGCGTCTTGTGGAGGACCACCAGTGCAGCAACGTCCCGGCGGTGCTCCAGTGTGTCCAGGGCAAGTATGTCCTCTGAGGGAGGAGGCCAGTTGTTGCTCTCGATCAGTCGCTGCATTCGTCGCTCCACCTTATTGAGTCTCCGCAGGTGTGTTGCAGCGCTGGACATCCACGTCAGGGCCCCATACTTTAGATAGGGCCTTACCTGTGCCTTATAGAGTGTCAGAAGGCCACGTTTGTCCAGGAAGCCTGCCACTCTACGTAAGGCAGAGACCCGAAGGGAGGCCTGATGGGCTATGTGGTGGATATGCTTATCGAAGTGGAGCTCTGCGTCGAAGGTCACTCCAAGGATCTTGACGTGGTCTTAGAGTGGGAGGGTGACAGCCGAATTTCACCTTTCCCTCAACAGCTTGTGAGGCTGCCGGGGACCGAGACACCACCATGGCCTGTGTCTTCTCAGGGGCATAGCTCACCTGCCAGCGCTCTCCCCACCTCTTTATTGCTTGCATTTGCTGATTGACGTCAGCAACTGCTCGCTGGCTGTCCTGGCGAGAATAAGAGCGGGAGAGTGTGCAGTCGTAGGCATACGCGGAGACTGTAAGGTCCTGAGAAAGTCGTCAATGTATAGGTTCCAGAGAACTGGTCCCAGCACAAATCCTTGAGAGACTGAGGCCCCTACTGGGAGGTTTCTGGATTGCTCTCTCTCTCTCTCTCTCTCTCTCTCTCTCTCTCTCTCTCTCTCTCTCTCTCTCTCTCTCTCTCTCTCTCTCTCTCTCTCTCTCTCTTCTCTCTCTCTCTCTCTCTCTCTCTCTCTCTCTCTCTCTCTCTCTCTCTCTCTCTCTCTCTCCTCTCTCTCTCTCTCTCTCTCTCTCTCTCTCTCTCTCTCTCTCTCTCTCTCTCTCTCTCTCTCTCTCTCTCTCTCTCTCTCTCTCTCTCTCTCTCTCTCTCTCTCTCTCTCTCTCTCTCTCTCTCTCTCTCTCTTAATTTCATCAGAGATTCTTTGTATATGATCATATTTTATCTAACTGTTATTGTTAATACCTCCTTGACAACCGGTGTCTTTCCAGAAATTTGGAAACATGCCATGGTAATTCCACTACTTAAGAAAGGTGATCAGGAAAATGTAAGCAACTACAGGCCAATATCTCTTTTACCTATTTTATCCAAAATTGTAGAAAAAATTGTTTCCAATCAGCTTTTAGACTTTTTATTAAAGAATAATCTTTTGTCAAACAGTCAGCATGGTCTCAGACACAATCTTTCCTCTGAATCTGCTCTCTTGAAGATAACTGATGCTATTTATAGAAACATGGATAACAAAGGGTTATCACTTTTAACATTATGTGATTTATCAAAAGCATTTGACAGTGTGAGCCACTCCATTCTGTTGAAGAAATGTGCCATCCTTAATATGGACTCATTCTGGCTCAACAGTTATCTCAAGAACAGAACACAGTCTGTCAAGCTTAATAAGACATTATCTTCTAAAGCCAATGTACAACTTGGAGTTCCCCAAGGCTCAATATTAGGTCCTATTCTGTTCAACATTTATGTTAACGATATGAAAGACTTTGTTTCTGACTGCACACTTGTTCAGTATGCGGATGACACACAGCTACTTCATCAAGGCCACTTAGAAAAAAATAAACGAAATAGTTCACCAAACTGAAAATACTCTAAAGAAAATCAAAATTTATTTCTCAATAAATGGCTTAATGATAAATGCAACTAAAAAACTCACTGAATTTTCATCGGTAGTCGACAGCTGTGTTCCCGCATACCTGAGGATGTGGTAATAATATTTGATGGCACCAACATCAGTCACAGCACCCTTGTTAAGAACCTGGGCCTGCACATGGACTGATACATGTCATTTGAGACGCATGTAAATGAAATCAGTAACAAAGTAATGGGTATGCTAATTTATATCAATAGGATAAGTTCTTACTTAGACAAAAAATCTAGAATTATTGTAGTTCAGTCACTTGTCCTTAGCCACATTAATTATTGCCTTAGTATTTGGAGTACCACCACCTCTTCTCTTATTAACAAGGTCCAAAAACTACAAAATTTTGCAGCAAGAGTTTCCGTCAGTGGCATTAAGAAATTCGACCATGTTTCCCCTGCCTATAAAGAACTCAAAAGCATACTTATGACATCTGTTGTGCCATGTTTCAAATTATTAATAATGTACATCCTGATTGGCTATATTCATTCGAGACTGTTCATGAGAGTACTGCAAGTGTCACTAGGCAGCAAAATAACCTTGTGGTCCCTCGCTCAAAGACTGACACTGGTGCCAGGGCGTTTACAGTCACTGGGCCAAACACATGGAACTCCCTTCCATTCAATATCACCTCCACGACCTCCCATGCTAGTTTCAAATCTAAACTAAGAAATTTTATTCTAAGTGATGAATTGTGATTAATATATTAAATTTTAATTAATTTTAATTCCTTAGTTTTAGGTTTTACTATACTATGTAAATATTTTACTCCAAAATTTCATAGATTTCATTTATATTTATAATTTAATATATGTCTGACAATGACAACAGTCTGTAAAACTGTGTAAAAACCATTACCCTATGGAAATAAAATGAATTTGAATTTGAATTTGAATATGAACTCTCTCGCTCCTCTCTCTCTCTCTCTCTCTCTCTCTCTCTCTCTCTCTCCTCTCTCTCTCTCTCTCTCTCTCTCTCCTCTCTCTCTCTCTCTCTCTCTCTCTCTCTCTCTCTCTCTCTCTCTCTCTCTCTCTCTCTCTCTCTCTCTCTCTCTTCTTTTTTTTATTTACAATAGTTGCAGAAAATATTCAATGCAACATACAGCCCTAAGTGCTCAGTGAGATGCTGAGAACTATCTTAGGCATAGTGTGCAAAGCAATATTGCTACAATATGGAAATAAATGATTCCCAATGTGGATCCATGATTCGTACAATGCACATAATGAACACGAAGAACAAAAAGGTACATACAAAGATACACAGGACATACACTCATAGTTTTAGCCACTTATTCACTTCACTTTTGAAACAATGGAGCGTTGGTGCTTCATGAATGTCTGTTTTCTTAACAAGGCTATTCCACAGTCTAGTGTAACGCGGCACGAAGGAACGGAGGAAGGTCTCCGTCCTGGCGAAGGGAACACTAAGCTGATGGACCCTGGTGGAAGTGTTCCTCGTAGAGTGGGGGTGAGGCGTGGCCCACGGCTGCCGAAGAGCAGAGAGGTGCGAGGCGCCCTCCCTGTGGATCTTGTAAGTGGCGCACAGACCCGCCACATCCCGCCTGGGTTGTATAGGTTGTAGAGAGGGGACCTGCTCACCTGGTAGAGCAATGTCGGAAATGAGCCGCTGGGCACGGTTTTGGACTTTGTCGAGGAGGCCAAGGTATGAGGGGGGGCAGCTCGACCAAGTCAGAGGAGCATACTCCATGACGGAGCGGACTTGGGCCGCGTAGAGGTTGGAGACTCCCCGGGCGTCAAGGAGGTGCGAGACACGCCTGACACAACTCAACCTGCCCGCTGCTTTGGAGGCTGTCTTCTTGACGTGGCTGGTGAAGGATAGGGTGCTGTCTATCTCCATGCCAAGAATGGTTACATTAGGTTGCAGAGGTAGAACCACTCCAACCAAATGGATGGGAGGGATGGGGATGACAGGAGGACTGCGTCGCCTGGTGACCAGCATAACCTGGGTTTTGTCTTGGGCCAGGTCCACTTGCCACCGTCGTACCCATGAGGTGATGGTCTCCAGAGTCTGGTTGATGAGGGCGACAGTAGCGCGGTGGTCAGTACTGTCGCAGGGGAATGTGAGTGTGCAGTCATCGGCGTAGGCTTGGGCTTCAGGGATGAGCTGCAGCAGATCGTTGAAGAACACATTCCAAAGCAGTGGACCAAGTACGCTCCCTTGTGGAACACCGGCACCAATTGGGTGGTCTTGTGATGACTGACCGTCTACCACCACACAGAGAGATCTGTCCCGCAGGTAGTCCTGTAGAAGGTGGAGGAGCCCTCCACACACGCCCATGCTGCGGAGTTTGGTAGTGAGACCGGTGTGCCATACTCTATTAAACGCACCGGCGATGTCCAGAGCGATGACAAAGCTATCCCTACCTCTGTCCAGAGATTGGTGCCATGAGGTGGACATGTGGAGCAGGATGTCATTTGTAGACCTGTTGGAGCGGAAGCCAAATTGTTTGTTGCTCAGGAGTCTATGTTTGTCAAAGAAGGTGGTGATTCTACTGGCAATGATAGACTCCAGAGTCTTACCAAGGACAGGTAAAAGGAAGACAGGTCTGTAATTTTTTAGTTCCGTCTTTGTCGCCTTTTTGTGAATAGCTGCCACCTTAGCCAATTTCCAAAGGGAGAGCCACTTGCCAGTGCTTAGACAGCACTGGAAGACGGCAGTGACAGGAGCAGCCAACTGGCTCGCACAGTTTTTCAGAATGTGTGGTGACACTCCATCTGGTCTTAAGGCCTTCTTACTGTCTATAACTTGTAGCTGTCTCTTAACCTCTCTCTCTCTCTCTCTCCTCTCTCTCTCTCTCTCTCTCTCATCTCTCTCTCTCTCTCTCTCTCTCTCTCTCTCTCTCTCTCTCTCTCTCTCCTCTCTCCTCTCTCTCTCTCCTCTCTCTCTCTCTCTCTCTCTCCTCTCTCTCTCTCTCTCTCTCTCTCTCTTAAGTATGTTGCACGCATTTATGCTGGTGTCCAAACGACGTTGGTTGGGCAGTGAGAGATTGGCAGTGACTGAAACAGAATCGAGTGGTGTACGATTACACCATTACACGATTACACGCAAGAAAATAGCGCTGCATGTTGTTATAGCAATGTGCACAAATAAAGATGACAAAACAGAAGAAAAGGTGATGTAAAGAATGGCAATAAAGAAGAGAAGACTTAGGAAGTCATGTGACAATTTTGCGGGAACTAAAACATGGACTAGAAGTAGATTTCGTGAACTAAATAAGAATGCAACCTAACACTTTATCTTTTTTAATTCCTAGCGAAAGTGGAACAGATATGAGCAAACAAGACACTACCATGAGGTAGAGTATTTTAGCAGAAGCTCGACTATTTTAATCTGTTTAATTATTTTATGTTTTTTATAACGATATTTCAAGCTGTTTTCTCTAATGATTTAGCGAATATGAGATGAGAGGAAGCATATCCATTTTTTATGCTTTGTTTGGTCTCTCACTTCCCCTTATTTGCAAGTACACTTAAAAAAAACAGAATTTGAGGGATAAGGAATAATGAAAAATTTGTGAAACTAAATAAAAAAAGTTTACTTCATACAAACAATAGAAAAAAGCTTCCTCCTTGTGACAAAAAAAAATCACTCAAATCGGTTGAGGTATAACAGAATTATGTCCTTTTAAGTGGAAAAACAACAGTTTTTAGATATCAGGCGTTTAAAGTTTGGGGCGTAACTCGACGCGCATTTTAAAACATTTTAAACATTTTAAACTTTGACATATCTTGACTCTCAAGGACACGGAAAACTACCCAAGAGATGCCAAAAGCTTCCACACAAAAATTATTTCATTCCACCGGAGAAAAAAAATTTTGTTTTTCGTTGTGACCAATATATAAGTATTACCTGTGTATTGGAGTTGCCTACGGTAAAGATTCGTTTCCTTAACCACTCGATATCTCCTTACCTTCATAATGCACTGCAAATTTAATCTCTGAAACTTGTTCAGATCACCTACAACAGTTATGCCGTTAGGTTTAGTTAGGTTTGGTTAGGTTTAGTGAAGTTTCGTTACGTTTAGTTAGGTTTGGTTGGGTTAGTTTTGGTTAGGCTTATTTAACTGCAGCTCTGGGAAGGTTATGCTGACAAAGCTATTTTTTTCGGTAATTTTTTATATATTCACCAGAATGGCGTGTGGCTTGAAAGAAAATGGCGTCTGCACCTCGCACAACCCCCTAGTTTTAGTCATAGAAAACATTTGAACCTCCCCCACATAGGTTAGGTTAGGTTAGGTAACCAAATCTAAATTTCCCCCATAACCTTACCTATGGGGGGGAGGTTAGGTTAGGTTTGGTTACCTAACCAAACCTTACCTAACCTACCCCCCATAGGTTAGGTTAGGTAACCTAACCTAACTGAAGATTAAAGTTCACAGCACCACACTGGTGGCTTAGCGGTGGGATTCAAGGTGTTTGAGCACTACCAAAGTGGTTACCACAACGAGTGAGGATGTGGAAGATTTCAGTGGTGGGTCATAGTCAAATTCCTAAAAAGTTAGAAGTGGAAGATGTCGAAATAAGAATATTCCGTGGACCTGGAGATCGATCAGATAACTTTCATAACGATACACGGATGAGTGAAGTGTTAAATTGGGAACACGACTTATGTATATTATGGATAGGAAGTAATGACATCGATCAGTTTTGAGACCCAAAGATATAGCGGAAAACATTTGTCAAATAGTAGAAACAGTTGAACAGGACTGCCAAGCGGTAGTAGGGGTATGCCTGATAGAACCGAGATTCTATCCCAATGAAGAGTTCATGTCCCACCAAGGATACCGAAAGGTACAAAGGGCCATTAATAGAGAGTTACAAAACTGTCTACCTAATCAGTAAATCCACTTTAACAGATGACGGAATCCATTGGAGTACAGAGGGTAAACAACGAGTTAAAAGTAAATTGAAGAAAACTATAAGAAATTTCATGGGAGGGTAGGAGTCAGGTTAAAGCGTCAAGTAGTCTGGATTAAGTTAGCTTGGATTAAGGTAGTCATTAAGTTAGTCTGGATTAAGTTAGCCTGGATCAAGGTAGCCATTAAGTTAGTTTGGATTAAGGTGTTAACCGACGCTCAATAACCATACAACATGGAATATTTCGAAGAGGAAGAAATAGAAGTGGTAAGGAACCACCGGAGTCTTTCAGAAACAGAACAAATGAAAAATGAGGTCGAGGCATTAAGGGACTTGGTACGCCAACAAGCAGTAGTTATGAAAAATATAGGCACCTGTAGTCAGTAGTCACTCCATGACCAAACCACGTGGCATCCCCATCCTTGAGTTAACCCACTTAGAAGGCTTAGAGGCTTCAGCACGCCTGCAAATGTTCATAGAACTAATAGAACAAACTACGCCACATGAACCCTCTCGATTACAGGTGGCCAAAAGTCGATTAGGGCCAGAAATTGTAATGTTAATACATAATCAATAACGTAAGCAACCTAATCTTTCTTGGGAAGACTTTTGCAACCTCTTAAAAAACGAATTCGTGGTGAACGTTAACGTAGATCGAGCGTGGCAAGACCTAGAAGCAGAACTCTACGAGTGGGGTGAGAGTCCACAATCCTTCTGTAATCGAGTAATTTGTAAATAGGCCACTTTAGAATCCAAATTCCCCAACGAAAATTTCCCTAATCAGAATAAATACCTCGAGCGTAAAATATGGCAAGGTCTACCTCGAGACCTAAAAGATAAACTCGAATGTTTCCTAGATGAAACCTATTCCCTTAATAAATTCCTAGATCGAGTAGAATACCAACGACAAGTAAGCCTCGAAACGAAGAACCCAATGGTATTCCAGGTGTCCAGAGACTAGGAAAACTCCGTAAAGCCAAATTGGAGTCGAACCCGGTACCATTCTTATAGTTCACCCACAGGGAAAGCGTTCCTATAACTGTCACCCATTTTACGTTAAGGTCAATGATGATCAAACCATCCCCTGCCCAATAACCAACAATACTAAAGTAACCAAAACTTTCAAAGTGGGCACCCTGTTCGGCTGGTATGAGAAGGGAGAAGTTAATTCACCTTCAGTACACCACATCCAAAATGACCTCCTGCCGCATTCTGACCAACCAAGTATTCCTGGAGGGCGTAAAGAAAAGCTAACTCACTTATTGTCCAAATGCCCATGTCCCATCTAAAGAAAACTCAAAAGACAAAATTAAATAAAGTAATTTTAGCCCATGATCAACTTTTCCTACTTGAGGAAGGAGAATTGGGGACACTTAATGTCCCTCCGGTGGAGATTGAAGTAACAGATGCAAGACCAATACGAGCACCCTGAGACCTCAAAAGAAATAATTAGCCAGATGCTCGAGGAATTATCGAAAAATCCACTGCTGCTTGGCTCAGCCCTATTGTGCTAGTAAGTAAACCGGATGGCTCCAAACGTATGTGCCTCGATTACAGGCAGGTAAACACCCACTTAGCCACAGAAATCTACCTTCTTCCTAGGTTGGATGAATTAATTGAACAAGCCTCGGGCCAAGCTTTCTATACAATTCTAGACCTTAAAGAAGCTTATTTCCAAGTAACCATACATGAAAATTCTAGAGATATCACCACCTTTAGTGATGGAGTGTCCCTGTACCGTTTCCGCCGACTCCCTTTTGGACTTTCCTGTTCCCTTGCCATCTTCTCCCGACAAATGGCATCAATTTTAACACCCCTGTTAAAAGAGGGATGGGTCAGAACACTGGCGTATGGTGGTTTCTGTCACTGGGTGTGCTGAACAGGGATTCTGTCCATAAATAACATATACCTAATAACTGTCGACATTAGCGTCAATGAAACAGAGTTAGTATAACTTGGCAACTCAACTTACTTCCGTTGTTTCATCGGTAAGAGAGTCCATGACTTAGGTTGCACTTAATCTTTATTTCTGATTAAGTGACTTAATAACATTTGGTTTCATAATAAATACTATATTATAATTTCTGCAAGTCTTAATTATGCTCATGTAATGAATGGAAAAACTTTATACCTTCTAGCCAATATAAAATTTCAGCAGCAAAAACGAACGCAAGCAGTGTGCATTTGTAGAGCCGCACACCCAGCTCCATATTTTCAACAGTCTGCCCTCCCACTCCACCGTACGCGCTATGTTACATAATGATACAATTGATTATTGGGTGTGCAGTGCTTCTACAGAACACCTATAGTGCAAAATATTATAACAGGGCTAAAAACAATAAGAAAAATATCGTTTCCCACTTACTGCTGAATTTATTTATAACTATCATGCATTTCTCTCTCTGGCTGAGGGTGTGCGGCGCACACCTAGCACACCCTGAATATATGACCCTGGGTCAGAAATTATCTAGATGACATCATCATATGGGCCCCCGATTTTTACACCATGATGACCAGAGTCCAAAATATCTTTAAAATACTAGAGGAAAACGGCATCAAATTAAATTTAAGCAAATGTGCCTTTGGGGAGGCCGAAGTAAAAATTTTAGGCCATCTAGTATCAAAAGATGGATGTAAACCTGATCCCAAAAACGTACAAGCCATCAAACAGATGCAACCTCCCAGCACAGTTAAAGGAGTCAGACGTTACTTAGGAATGTGCTCGTTTTACCGTAAACTTATCCCAAATTTTGCTAAACTAGCAGCCCCCCTTAACAACCTGACAAAGAAGGACACTAAATTCCTTTGGAATGAAGAATGCCAACATTCCTTTACAACATTGAAAAAGGTACTAAGCGACACCCCAGTGCTGGTTAAGGCTGATATAACCCAACCTTTCATAGTTACTACTGATGCTAGTAACACCCACGTAGGTGGAGTCCTAAGTCAGATTCAGTCAGACGGTAGTAATAAACCTATAGGATATTTCTTAAAAAAATTAAATACCACCGAGTCCCGATATTCTGCTACGGACCGAGAAGCCCTTGGAGTGGTCTTAACGTGTAGAAATTTCCATCATTACTTATGGGGAACAAAATTTAATATCCTTACGGATCATCAACCCTTAACTAGCATTTTCAAAAAGAAGACCAAAAGCCCCAGGATGAGCAGGTGGATTATTGAGATGAGGGAATATACGTATGACATCAAGTATTTAAAAGGAAAACATAATGTGGTAGCTGACACCTTGTCAAGGCCCCTCTGCTGACGACCTCGGGTGTCTTGACACTTCCTCTAACACTTTTACTCTCGATTTCTGCAACATTCGGGGCCTTAGATCTAATTTCCAATCTGTGGAACACCATCTCTCCTCCACTAAACCTCATCTTCTCTTCCTAACTGAAACACAGTTGTCTATGAATACTGACAGCAGCCCCTTCTCTGTTCCTTCCTACTTTCTCTATCCTCATTTTCAATCCAAAGCTGACTGTTGCGCATATGTGCGTAACAACATTACTTGCTCTCGTGCCTACAATCTTGAATCTTCAGAATTTTCTACCACCTGGCTAACACTTCAATGTCACTCTCTAACTAAATTCATTTGTGCTGTATATCTCTCACCTAATTCCTCTGACTATGTAAAATTCTTTGACTATTTGATTTCTAAAATGGAGCACATCCTATCTCACTTTCCTTATGCAGAGATCTCCATTTTAAGGGATTTCAATGTTCACCACAAGCTTTGGCTTTCATCTTCTTTCACTGACCAACCTGGTGATCAAACCTTCAACTTTGACCTAGAGCAGCTAGTGCAGTTCCCTACCCGTTTCCCTGACTGCCTTGGAGACACGCCCAACATTCTTGATCTTTTCCTAACTTCCAACCCTTCAGCTTACTCTGTTAAACTTTCCTCTCCGTTGGGCTCCTCCGATCACAATCTTATTTCTGTTACCTGTCCTATCACTCCAGTGCAGCCTCAGGACCCGCCTAAGCAGAGGTGCTTCTGGCATTTCAACTCTGCTAAGTGGGAGGACCTGAAGCAGTACTATTCTGATTTTCCTTGGGATGATTATTGCTTCCATGTCAGAGATCCTTCTCTTTGTGCCCAGCGCATAACAGAGGTGATTATCTCTGGCATGGAGCTATGCATTCCTCATACTTTCTCTAATACTAAAGCTAAAAAGCCCTGGTTTAACTCTGCTTGGTCTCGTGCTGTCAATGATAGAGAGGCGGCTCATAAACGGTACCGTAGCCATCCATCTACTGAAACTCATGCCCTATATATTTCTGCCCGTAATCATGCCAAATTTATTCACCAACTTACTAAAAACTCTTTCATCAATAGAAAATGTCAAAGTCTTTCCAACTCTAACTCTTCTCGTGATTTCTGGCATCTAGCCAATAATATCTCTAACAATTTTACTTCATCTTTCCCTCCTTTACTTCAACCAGATGGCCCCACAGCTGTCTCTTCTTTCTCTAAAGCTGAACTCTTCGCTCAAACCTTTGCTACCAACTCTACTTTGGATGATGCTGGGCATATTCCTCCTACTCGTCCACCCTCTGACTACTTCATCCCTAAAATTTAAATTCTTTATTATGACGTTTTCCAGGCCCTCTTTGGCCTTGATTCTCGGAAGGCTTACGGTCCGGATGGAGTCCCTCCTGTTGTTCTCAAAAACTGTGCTTCCGAACTTGCTCACTGCCTGGTAAAACTCTTTCGTCTGTGTCTCTCTACTTCTACCTATCCTTCTTGCTGGAAGTTTGCTCACATTCAACCTGTCCCTAAAAAAGGTGACCGCTCCAATCTTTCTAACTACCGCCCTATAGCTTTGATTTCCTGCCTTTCTAAAGCCTTTGAAAAATCCCAAATTGTTCCTTAGTTACATACGAAACAAAAAAACCGTAAGAAATAATATAGGCCCACTAGTAAATAATGATAATAAACTAATCAGCGATGACAAAGATATGGCCTCCATACTTAATTCAAAGTTCAGTAGAGTCTTTACTGAGGAAGATAAAGCAGATATTCCTACCCCGTCGAATACATTTCAAGGCCCCGATGAAGAAAAGCTCATCATAAATGAAAATCAAGCACTTGGGGTTCGTAAATACCGCCCTATAGCTTTGATTTCCTGCCTTTCTAAAGCCTTTGAGTCTGTCCTTAACAAGAAGATAATGAGGCATCTATCAGCTCACAACCTTCTCTCTGATTGACAGTATGGTTTCCGTAAAGGCCGATCTACTGGTGATCTTCTTGCTTTCCTTACTGAATCTTGGTCATCCTCTTTTAGGGACTTCAGTGAAACCTTTGCTGTCGGCCTTGACATATCGAAAGCCTTCGATAGAGTCTGGCATAAATCTTTAACTTCTAAACTACCCTCCTACGGATTCTATCCTTCTCTCTTTACCTTCATCTCCAGTTTCCTTTCCGACTGGTCTATTGCTGCTGTAGTGGACGGTCATTGTTCTTCTCCTAAAACTATCAACAGTGGTGTTCCTCAGGGTTCTGTCCTATCTCCCACTCTCTTTCTATCAATCATCAATGATCTCCTAAATCTGACTCAATGCCCTATCCACTCCTATGCTGATGACACCACCTTGCATTTTTCAACGTCGTACAACAGACGCCCATCCCAACAAGAATTAAGTAATTCAAGGTGAGATGCTATAGGACGCTTAACGGATGGAGAGTGACAGTGGTGTAAATGTGAGAGAAAATGAAACTGAATGACTAAGAATTTATTTTATTGTTTGTTCAGAATGGAATTCAAGAGTCTGGAAGGCCCAACTTAGCTACCGAGTGTCCGGGATCTTGTACAGTTGACGAGATCATCCATACGAGTATGAGTATGCAGACTGGGGTGTGTTGCTACGACAGTCTGGATTATAGCAGCTTAATAGTATCAGCAAGGCAACTGGTTTCCAAGAAACCACATAGGAAGTTTCAAGTGCATTGGCCATGGATTTGTGCTGAGGTAGTGGAATGATGGGGAAGGTCGAGTGTATGATAATCTAATTGTAAACCGGGGCGAACGATAACTCTTAGGAACCATAAAACCATTTTCTCGATTTCAAATTGTCATGTTATTTTTTTTAGAAATGTGAGTAAAAACATTTCACCCGGAGGGAAAAGTTGTGTGATGCCACGAATGAGCTCCTCTAAGAGCCCCCCCCCCTTTTTTAGATCTTTTTTTAAATTCTAGCGCGCTAAAGAGTTCCCGCCGAGCCGAGGTTATAGCATTCCTTAGTCAATATTTACGTAACATTAAAGTCTTTCTATTCCAAGACGATACTCCCCTCAAATATTTCTACTCACATCTCATACAAAATTTCTTTGCGTTATTTAGTTGAATAGTCACTCTCGTAGGAGATAAGAGGAAATAAACGAGGAACTAGGTAAACCCTATCTGACAACCCAACCGGTCAGGATGCCTCGAGGCGGGAGGGTAGCGGCCCCAGGCAAGGCCTTGCCCCAGGCCGTCCTCTTTCCCCTACAGCCATCTTGGTGAAAACACGTAGCTGATACGATGCCTTTTTGCAGGTGAGGTATCAAGGGTTCCTAAGTTAGAAGTCCATTCTAAAGTATCAGTATTATCACCCTGAAGGGAAGGTAGTCATAATATTCAAGTGAACTTAAGTAATTATTATCAGTAAATGTGTGAAATAAGGAAGTGAAATATGGCCCCAGGCCGTACCCCCTTTCCCCTACAGCCATCTTAGTGAGAACACGTAGCTGATACGATGCCTTTTTGTAGGAGAAAATTATCCCCACGACAACACATATACTATACAGTGAACACTACTACACTAGTGGAAACCAAGGGCAAAGTGTGAATTATGCCTAACATACATATTTTTCTTTGTTAACCTAAGTGACCACGTGTGACCAACTAGATCCATGTTAGGCGGCCATTTAAGATAGTCTATGAGTAATATGTTCTCTCAGCCTATCCTAAATGAATGCGAATATAACCAAATGTGAAGTGAATCGAAGGGAAACAAACGTGGAAATGCAGAAAATAAGCAAAATTGCAGTAGTGGGCAATCACCATTAACTTCGAGTAAATATGATGTTAGATCCTTTGATCAACATTCTAAGAGGCGTTTATTTAACCACTCCTAGTATCTATCAAAATTAATAATAATATGCCTGGGGTATAAACTCAAAAGAGGGAGGGGGGAGACTGTAACATCGATATAAGAGGAGTAAAATTTGTTGTGACCCTGTATTAAGTTAGGAAAGTTATCAAACCTGTTTTTCAATAGTTAACCATTTATTGTGATTCCTTTACTCATCACAGATGATTAATGATGGGTAAGAATAATTAAAACTTAAGAAATTAAATATATTTATGATACCAAACTTTACCATTCAGTTCTTTGAATTAAACCCTGACTCGTAAGTGGCAAGGTAAGTAACTTGGAGGTGCTCAACCCTCTTGAAACAAGGATATGAAAAGCATCCAACGCTCTCACGTGTCCTATTGAGAACTCAGCCAAAATCATTAAGTGTTTTTAGTAAATTGTTAAGTGTTCTTTCTTTTTATTTCTGGTTCTTGATTTGGATTAACTTCCCTTAAAGAAGGAAAAATTTCACAAAGGGCCCCCATGCCCCTTTATAAAAAAAAACTTGGGTGGTGGCAGCAAGTTTTAATGGTTAACTAAGAATTTAAAGTAAAACTTTAAGGAAGATTAAAGTTCACGGCACCACAATTAGATAAGAATAACTGCATAGAATGTAATGATATATATTACTGTATTTATTTAATAGTAAAAGAAGACAAGGCAAATGCTGTTATTGGATATTTATAAAGGATAAATATGATGCATTATCGTACATAACAATCATGTTATGTCATGTTTGGCTCGGTAGATTAACCTCGATATATGGATATATCGATGTATCGTTACATATAGAAAAAATATATAGCAGCTTTTATACAGTATAAACACCATTATAATTTAATAACATCATTATTACGTGTGAATTAGGATATGAAAATATAGTAGGAGCAATATAATAAATAATTAATAATGCTTTATCGAGGTAAGAGGAAACGAGTTTTGCCCCAAGAGGTCATAACTCCGCACATTCAAGAGGTTGTAGCTCCGCCCTCACGTTCGTCTTTTGTTAAGGAAGCGCATTAAAATATTATATAAGAATAATTAAATAAACTTAGCGTTAAGTTAGCCACGGAGTGTCGAGTTAGGTTAAGAATGACTATTGATAAAAGGGAACAAGAGCAGGCAGGAGACGAGATACTGCTAGCTAGCAGTGCGTCAAGGACTGGTGGAGACTGGCGGTGAATATGTTGTCTCTGCCCGCTGCTGCAAGCTAGTGATCTCGCGCAGCGCACCTCCCTCTATCCAAACAGGACGCCTCATAACGTGTTCATTAAGGACACCAGAAGTTTGCCGTAGAATTGGCAACTGATGTAAACGCTTTAGCTTAGGGCCGTAGTATTAAAGTATGGCGAAGTTGGGGCGCACGTGGGACCGAGTGACGGATTCCTTACTTTTAAAACAGATCTGAACGTTCGCCCGGCGGGCGAGCGTTCGGGTCCGGCACCGCTAAACTTGATGATATTCCCGCTTAATTAGCGGAAAGCAGCAAGAAAAGCGCGGGGAATATGTTTGTTTACATCTGCAGAATGACAACAAGTACCAACGCTGTCTCCCTTAGGGCGAATCCTTTATCCACTGTGGATAAGGATATGTTCATTGATCTCGTCAGAGAACATATCTAGGTCATAAATGACAAAACGGTAAATTTGCATAACTATACTGCTCGGACGATATCAATATAAATATGAAATCGTACATACTATACATAGTGTATTCAACACATCTGTGAAGGCTTCAGGCGGTGTTAACCATTATTTACCTCGCAAAGCGTCTTTGAATTTATGTTAAGTTATGTTAGGTTGGTTAGGTTATGTTAGTTATGTTATATTGGGTTATGATTAGGTTATGTTAGATTTGGTTAGGTATGGTTTGGTTTGGTTATATAAGCTTTTTATATTTTATTACCAAAAAGTTAAGCATTTCACCCTAGTTTTTTTTTCCTGATTGTCGTATATGGCCTGTATTTGCTTATAATGACGAGCACAGCCTGAAACCTTCACAGATGTGTGGAGTTCACTCTGTATAGTATGTAGAACTTCATAGTTATATCGATATCGTCTGAGCAGTAGTAAAAAGTCAATAAAGTGTGGTTTACTTACACACACAAACAAGTTTGCTTGCTTGTATATCCTAGGACAGTTCTACTTTTGCTATCATCTCACTATCTTAATAAGGCAGTTACAAGCATTATAACAATAAATATCATCAGAGACTGTTTTATACTACAATATTTTTTCTCTGAAGCTATTATTTCCTTACTGTTGGCATTAATACATGACCATATATCAAAAGAAAATGGCACAACTTGATAGAAATTAAGGGCTACAATACATAAGATTGTTATATTAAAGTTTTTAAATCATTTCAGTAAGTTTTATTTACAAACAATACAAAAATGGGATACCATCAAATAGAGACACAGGGGAAAAAAATAACACTGTTCAATTATGACATGTTTCATTTCCTTCAGTAATGTGAACATTTATGACAAAGAAATGAAGTGTCAATCACTTATTGAAGAAACTTAAATGAGTTCTTATCTCCAAAAAGAATCCAACTATCTATACCTGACAATATACTTAGATAGCACTAACTAACTGTAATTATCAGGTTTCAAGATGGGTTGTAGTGGTTTGCAAGGACTAGATTTAATATTTAACGGACTATGCTTTGATAGCCTGAACCTAAATGTAAATTCCTCCTTAGTCAGTCTGCTTCAGCTGCATCAAGCACATTTATATTCTTAAAGTCTAGCAGTGCATCCATTATCTGGAAAATATATGAAACATATTACAATCTAACATACATGTAAAGGTAAATCTATATATCCGAACATCCCATTTAATTTCGTGGTGAAAAAATAATTTGCGGATAAAATGTTATAGAAGTAAAGTATCTTAGAATGTTTTGAAACACTTATTCCATGACTTAAAATTCCAAAATTCATGAGATGTTACAATCTACAATAATACACTTTTTTTTTCCTAACCAAACCTACCATAACTTTAAAGGTGAATTCCATGAAAATGTATGAGAAAGGCAACTTGAAAAGATAGTTTCAAGTAACATTTCTTTATTGGGCAATACTTTAGTATCACAATAGGTATATCTGAAGAACAACGACTCCACCTCCTATCTTCTAATTTTTATATTCCTATTGCCAACAGGCTTGGAGACCCCTTGGGAAAGCGTGGTTTCAGGTTTGGTGAAGTAAACCTCACCTAACCTAACCTAATCTAACAAATTAATACATTATATTTCATCTGATTAAACCCCATAAATATAACTTTTTAGTGTGGCGGGAGCACACTGATATTAATAAACTTTTTTTCCTAACAAAAGCTATCATAACTTTAGGGATGAATTACATGAAAATCTATGAGAAAGGCAACTTGAAAAGATAGTTTCAAGTAACAGTTCTTAATTGGGCAAAACTATAGTACCTATTTCATTAGGTAAATATGAAGAACAAAGCCTCCACCTATCTTCTAATTCTCATTCCTATAGCCAACAAGTAACCTTCACAGATGTTCAGTATAGTAAAGTATCCTGTGTACTACAACGAAAATTATTCTGATCGGTGTGGAGGCGGAATCATACGTTTCAGTAGAAATCATACACAAAATAAGAGTATTATGACGGTAGATAGAAGTTAGTAAAACGTTATAATTATAACAAAAGTTATAACTCATTAAATTTCATCTGATTAACCCCAAAAATATAACTTTTTTAGTGGAGCGGGAGCACACAGATATTACAGGCACGTATCACTATAATGATTATAAGGGTGGTAGGCCTCTATAGCTAATTTAAGCATGCCATCCCCAAAACATCCAAAGAAAACCTAATATTATGCAAAATAGTCCCTAAACCGATAATAATTGGGTGGAAAGTCAATATACACTCACCTTGGTAAGTCTTGTTCTTCCTCTTCTTGTGCCTGTCGCTGTAAAACTTCGACGGTCTTTAAAAACAATATAAACACGACTTATTACAATGTGTTTTTTACATCATAAGATGATTAAGAGTATTATACAAATCATAAACTAAACGAAAAAAAAAATTTCGTTCAGTGTTAGGGTGGTCTCACCCGCACTCACTGATTCCAATACTATTCCAACCCTTCGCCATGCGAAGGGGTGGTGGAGTTTAAAAATAAGAAATTGTGCTTCGTCCCGTTCGCCAGGCTTGCCTACCCTGGCGAAAGATTTTAATAGTACGGCCCTTAGTGTGGGGCTGGCAGCTAGGAGTGGGTGGGTAGAGCGATGCAGTGTCGTCCACGGTGTCAGGGCCACGACGCGTCGCTATGGTGGCGGACACCCAGACAAGAAGGGATCCTGAGAAAGCCGCGCTGAGAAGCGAAAACCCACGGATGTCCAAAGGTGTCGTCAGCGAGCGTCCAAGGATGCTTTTTGGCAAAGGCACCGACAGGTAGAGCAGAAGTCCAAAGCAGACTAGGGCGAGAAGAAGCAGCCTCAACAAGATGGCGGGGCGTCAGGGCCGGGCAGCATATTTCCGAAATCTACATCACATTTTCATCCGCCCCGCCCTCGCCAGTGACGTAGGAGAGAGAGAGAGAGAGAGAGAGAGAGAGAGAGAGAGAGAGAGAGAGAGAGAGAGAGAGAGAGAGAGAGAAAGCAGGGGTGCAGGAGATGGAAGCGAGCGGGAGAGAAAGCAGGGGCAGGGGGATGGCGCAAGAGCCGAGCGTAGCCAGCCAATCACGAGGCAGAGTCATGCGACGTCACTGGCGAGGGCGGGGCGGATGAAAATGTGATGTAGATTTCGGAAATATGCGGCCGGGCAGAGGCGACTGGCAAGGTACAGAAGCAGAAGCCACTTAACTTTTGATGGCGGGTAGCTTAGAGTACCCAAGTATAGAAGTGTTTTTGCCTGGTGTACTACAGGCAGAGTGCACGCAGACAAGACGGGCGTAATGGTGTGCAGGAGTTTTTTGTGGTGAGCGTGGAGGCAGATTAAAAAAAAAAAAACTCAGCTATTTGTAGCTTAGTCAACTGCAGTTCGGAGGTACTTTAGTCACACCGCTGTTCACCACTTGTGCTAGTTAGTGGTTTTGCACTAGCATTGAGTGGAAGGTGAATGAAATGTCCAACATTCACCAAGTACATTTACTGTAAGTCCTGTTTGTACAAAGGTGCAAACGTGACTGACGGGATCTGACGCGTCAAGGCGTCGATCGGCGTGGCTCGAGTCACGGAGTTTACATCCTAGCGACACGGGGTCCTAGATGGTCGCTAGAGACACAACATACTAATGCACGAAGGACAGTGGACCCCTACGTGGCAGCGTAGCTCCTTCAGTTGTCGAGCAGCCCCGGACAGCATCGTCTCCAAGCTCTTATGAGGTTGGTAACCTTGTGGTAGATTGTAACGCGCCGAGACACGTTCTCCGTAAGCCTCGCGTTCTCACGTAACCTCACGTAGCTAGGCTGTTTCAGATAGGTTGTGTGTTTCCCTTGTATATTAATCAATAAAATAACGTAAGCTTGACTGTCACTCTGTGAAGTTTAACTCTTAGAACCTTTAGGTATAACACGTGAAGCTGAGAGAAGATAAGTGTTTGTGTGTTAAATGGTAAACCTTGTGCCCAGAGGTGTAACACATTAGTTATACACGCCAGAGTATTATCTTTCCAGTTTTCCCCGTGACAACAACATTCTGTATTTCTATTATAAATAGGTCCCTGAGGTGGACATATTAATAAATCATCATATTTCCTACATACATTAAAATCATCCACTAAAATATAATGCTTTGATGTAGTATGTAACAGGAAAGCATTAGTATGTGGAATAGCATATGGTAAGGAAGCCATTCCTTAGACATCAAAAGTGTCTGTAGGATCACCTCTGAGGGGATTAAGTAAGTAAAAATCAATCCATCTAATGCAGTCTTATGTACAATACGAAAAGCAGCTCTATGAAGACCTAAACATTCTGGTTTAGGAGGGAACAACAATTCAAGAGTTTTAACTGAAATATCATCCAATAGTTTTAACAACATAGTGTTAGTAACAATGTGAGGTGAAACATGTGCTTCCATCATGGTATGTTATCCAATTCTTAAATTTATATGATCCGCAGAGATAACACTTAGAGCTAATTGTACATGTAGAAGAGTTTCTAACATCATTAAACCTTGATTTGTTTCTGTTATTTATGTGTTCGTAATATTTAACAAATCTTCTGTCATTCTCGTAAGCGTTTTAAGTTTATCTAATGCTTGATGTACATTTGTTAGGCCCCTAAGGTAACATTCAGAATACTAGAATGAACATTGAGGATTTTCCGTTTCTGTTCCGTAAATGAATCAAGAGATTTCAAACGACTATGAATTAAATCGATTTGATCTTGTGTTGCTGTGCCAAAAAGAGTATTTGCAATTGAGCCTATAATAAATCACCTCTCGTATGTCTATTTTTTTTCTGGACTCATTTAAGTTACAACCCAATATGTGAATTAGAAAATCATTCATTACATAATGCAATTGCTGAAACTTTGTATCAAACTCAAAAACATGCCGCATGATTAAATCGCTCATGAAATTAATATTTTTTTTATCCGATCAAGATTATGAGTGATATTGGCTGTAAGGTTTTCAGCCCTTCTAACAGGTTCAGTTATGTCGTCCATCCTTATTTTAAAAGGGACAATGTAATTATTTCCTGTCATGATTAACTTGAACTCAGGTGTAAAGCTCATACCTGGACGAACAGTTGAGTCTTGTAGGGCACTCATGGAGTATATGACGCCAATGCAGAGGTAGAAAATCTGGAAAAATAATTTATTACTAATATACATTTTTATGTATATTCTACAGGTTTAGACATAATTCGTGGTAAGTCAGGAACATTTAAAGTTGATCGCAAGCTATGTTGGGCATGAGGTTCTATATTTGTTGGTGTTAGGGCTCTATTTAGATTTTATTGAACTTTCCATTGAATCATCATCTGTATCCTCAGAAAAAAATGGAAATGGATCTACTGGTTGAAGGCTTATTTTGGTATCTCTTGTTTCATCATTGTCATGTACTGGATAGGCTTTCCTCACATTGGGATTTAAATGTGGTGTAATATTATCTTCATGCATAACACATATTCTATCTGTATGCAATGTCTTTTAATTGCCGGATCTAATATTTCTTACTTCTACTACTACATCACTCACTTTATCTAACACTCTAAATGGATCATTGTAGGCTGGTTTTAGCTTTGAAGGTAACCCTTTTCTTGGTACTTGTCTTACATATACTCTGTCTCCTATTTTAATTTATTTTATTTTTGCTCTCTTATTTTGTTTTCTTTTTTACCATTCCTTTAGCTTCTTCCGAATATTGTTGGCATCTAGCATAAACTCTGTTAGCTTTAGTTGCCATTTCCTGCTTGTAATCATCAATATTATACCAGGTTTTCTCTTCTTTCCTTATTTCAAAAGGGAAACAAGGATCTCTAAGATACATTAAGTTAAATGGACTGTCTTTGAGACTTCTATGAAATGCAGTATTATAAGCAAAAGTAGCTATGGGGAGCATTGTATCCCATATGCTAACATTATCTTGCACTAGGATGCGCAATCTGTAAAAGATCAACTTGCCCTTCTGGTAAGATATGTAGACATGAAGGGAAATATCCATGAGGACTTCCTAGGATTTGAGGAGGCCACTGATGGAACTGGCAAAGCAATAGCAGAGCTAATTGTTTCCAAACTTAAGGAATATGGTTTGGACCTCAGCCTTCTGAGAGGTCAGGCGTACGATGGATGTGCAGCAATGAAGGGAGATACAAACGGTGCTCAAGGACACATCAGACAAATCTACAAAAAAGCAATTTTCACCCACTGCAGCAGTCATGTCTTCATTCTGGTAGTGTGCCAAGCTGCAAAGGTGCAAGATTTCAATAACTGTGTGGAAACAGTTAAGGAAATCACAAACTTCATGCATGCCAGTGCCAAGAGGATGAGAGAATTTGACACCAAAGTGCTTGAACAGAAGCAGTTTTCTGCGTGTGGGCAATCTCACAAGACGTTGTTGTCTCTCTGTGAAACCAGATGGTCTAAACGCCACAACAGTATTATTCGTTTCAAGGAATTATATCAAGTAGCGGAGTAGAGAAGGCGGTTGTACAGTGGTCAGCGTTCGGGCATGCAAACCTATGGTCCCTGGTTCGATCCCCCAATATCCGCTGGCCACTTTTCATTCTTTGGTATTACCGCCACTCCAAAGACTACCCAAATTGCTGTCATACTGTCCTCAGACGGGACTTACAATGTTTATATGCATTTGAGGCTTTAGCAGCAATTAGCCTCTCCCGTTCTCAACATATTCAAGAGAGAACGTAAACATTTGAGGCGTCACTATATAAAATCTAATAACCTACGCCAAATAACAGGCAGGAGGCAAGTCCAACTTTGCCTCCATAAAGCCTACTAGCACCAACGGTTTATGATAAAGAAGAAAAAAAATGTAATTGTGAACACTTTGAAGGAAATATGTGACTGGAAAGATCACACAGCATCATCAAAGGCTTCATAAATGGTAGCTGCCGTGACAGCACATCGGTTTGTAGTGGCTCTCTGTGTATGTGAGCACTTTGCTAAGCTACTACTGTCAATATCAGTACAACTCCAAAATCCCAAACTCGACACACTCCAGTGTGCCGAAGAAGTGAATAACCTCCTGGAGGCACTTACATCCATCCGAGCTAGTGCTGAGGAGGACTTCCATATAATTTTCGTGGAAGCTGAAAATTTCATGGGTGAACAAATTCAAGTGCCACGGCAGTATGCAAAGCAAACCAAAAGGTCAAATCCAGGAATACACGAACCTGAATCTTACTTTAGGATTTCAGTTTTCTTACCATACTTGGATAACCTGCTACAACAAGTACGTGAACGATTCAGCACTCACACCCAGACAGCTCTACGCCTGCAATATATTATTCCAAAGTATGTTAACAAAACCACATTTGATCAGGTGAAGGAAGCCGCTGAATTCTATAAAGAAGATCTGCCTGGACGCTGACAGACCTGCATGGGAAAATTGAAAGATGGTGCCATAAATGGAACACAGAAAGTGTGAGTGGTGTGAGTTTTTTATATCATTAACCGTTGGCGCCAGTAGGTTTATGGAAGCACAGATGGACTTGCCTCGCCTGTTATTTGGCGTAAGTTTTCAGATTTTTTTATAGTGACGCCTCAAATGTTTACGTTCTCTCTTGAATATGTTGAGAATGTGCGAGGCTAATTGCTACTACGGCCTCAGATGCATACAACATTGTAAGTCCCGTTTGAGGACAGTATGGCAGCAATTTGGGTAGTCTTTGGCCACTTGGCGGTGATATCAAAGAATGAAAAGTGGTCAGCGAATAACGGGGATTCGAACCCGGGATCCTAGGCTCGCATATCCGAGCGCTAGACCACTGTACCACCGCCTCCCCATAGTGTTATGAGAGAATCCCAGTAACATGCTCAGAAGTCCTGGCACATGAAAGCCTTGATGTGTTTTATCCCAACATCTTCCAACTCGTTCAGATTTTTTGTACTCTTCCGGTCACATCAGCATCAGCTGAACGTAGCTCTCCACACACTACTCACTACTCAGCCACCAAACTGGCTAGACTAGAAGTGTTTCATACTCCACTCTCACCTCGCTTAGCAGCAGACACACTCACCTGCAGTGCTGTTTTTCTACTGGTGTTGACCGAGCGGCGGGGCTAGTTACCATATTTAGCATTATATAATGCTTTTACCATAATTTCAGCAAATCATCTGGGGTTAGCATAAGTTTATAGCATTCATAGTAATTTAGCATTATTTTGAGTTATTTAGCACTATTTGATTAAGTTATTTAGCATAAATCAAAATCAATTTAAGCAAGTTTTAATCCGAGCAGCCCCGTTACTGGACTTACAATCAAGTTTCCCTTTTTTCTTTCACGACTTATACTGCGTCCGTCGTGAAGGAGTGTCGGTGTCCAATACCAAGTGTTTTGGGAGGCTGTAAACAAACACTGGTAATGATGTTTTATTGACAAATACAATCAGTACACATCAAAGGAATCCAGAGACGAGCGTAACATCGACCTCAACAACATATACACTTAAACCTGGGCGTGCGTCAGCTGCTCATGCGCTTCCTGAGTGCACGGTGCAGCTGGTGCAGCGACATTCCTGACGCAATCATACATGTTTCAGCGAACACTTCCCGCCGTCCTGCCACTGTCCTGGACATCAAGATGGCCACAACCTTCCTCTACCTATGCGTTCCGGGGACAGTTGTCCTGTGGAGTTATCTGCTGGGCGGCGAGGCAGCCACCAGTGGGGCGGCGGCCAGTGAAGCCAGGACGCCCGTCACCATAGTCACGCCACACGCTGAAGGTGCCGCCGCTCCCTGGATGGCCGATGGTACTAGTCTACCAACAACAGACAGCAATTCTTTAAATTACAGAACCATTCTGCGAGAGGCTACAGAAGGAAAAACACAGGACTGTACCGGCAGGAAAAAATATGGTGTGTGTATTATACAAACTGTAGCAGCTTAAGAAACAAAATAGTTTTATTAATGGGCATGGTATGCGTTGAAATTTGACAATAAAGGCATTACAGACCTACTACTACTATACTATTATTACTACTAATACTAATACTACTAATGCCACTATAACTAGTATTATAGAGGGCGGCAGGACTCACCATGCACCACGTGGATGGTAACACTGGCGGCGGTGAGGTTGGTTACATTGCAGTAGTAGATACCGGAGTCCCGACTCCCCGCCTGGGTCACGCGCAGCCATGAACGAGCCACTGACCCGCGTAGCTCCGTTTTGAGACTGTGCAGAGGTAAAGCATGACGTGGGTGATTTAACAGCCACACAGAGCCTGCGTATGGGATGGTGTAGGCAGCTAGACAGACGTATTAATAGGGCGCCTTAGACATAAGAATGAAAGAGTGGAGATGTGGAAAGCTGATCCGCAGTGTTTTGCAGCCTCGCTTTGGCTCCAGACTCACAGCAATGAATGGTTACACAGGAACAGTTACTCTCGCCTGAATTATAGGTTGCAGAATAATGCATGACTCACCTGACGCCGCCGCGGGGGTCGTCGTAGTTGAGTCTGTGTTTGAGGTGGTACCAGGCGAGCTGCAAGGCCGTGGCGGTGGGCAGCCACGAGGCACTGAAGCTCAATCGTCGACCCTTCACGGTAAAACTTCTCCCGCAGCTCCACGCCGCGCTCGTCCAGGATCTGAATGGACGCCTCTGTCACAAGGAGATAAATTATTACACTGGCCATTCAAGGACAGGTGATGGTAATAGGGAAGAGTGGTACAGGAAGGAGAAATTCAAGTATATTTTTTAGGGGAAGTGGAGAAGTTTTTCTGAAGTTTTTGAAAGTTAACTGGTAACTTTTGTAAGATATTGACGGCCGGTGAAAAAGTTTTGCTAACTGAGACATTTGTTTATGTTTTTTCAAGAATATTGTTGTAAGTTTGGTTAAACCTTTGAGGTCTGTTAAGGAATTTTGGGATGACATTTCAAGAATATTTACCTATCTTTTCTTTGTCTCCCAAACTGTTGAACTCTTCTTAGAAGATACTGAATGCTGCTTCAGTAAGTTAATAAGGCGTTTGAAACTTTGAGAATATATTGTGGGTAACAAATCATTTCAGTTTCGTTAAGTTATGGAGCTGTGCATGGTTATTTAGGTACATTTAAGGATAACTTGGGAACAATGAACATTCTTTTGGATATATTGAGGAATAAAGGGTAAGGAGGGATGGGGGAGGGACTGTGGCTCAAACACCTACCTACACCTACAACCATATTCCGTGTGTGTATTGCAAGGTAGCAACACTCACCCACCACCTGCAGACGTATGGTGCGGATGAGGGGCGGGTGTGTGGATACCTGACACTGGTAACTGCCCTCGTCACGCCTTTGTACGAAACGAATCCTCAGCCGCCAGTAGTTGGGCTGCTCGAAG
>JAPQNM010000962.1:2500-12500 GCA_029783475.1 Metacarcinus magister | reverse complement strand
AGAGAGAGAGAGAGAGAGAGAGAGAGAGAGAGAGAGAGAGAGAGAGAGAGAGAGTAGACTTTAGATGATGTGTTGTCTTACTAATTATACTTATTATTAATTATAGCTTTATACATAAGATTAATAAACATCATTGTAAGGAAATTTGTAGAAGTATCAATATATATAAAAGGGAAATAAAAAAATAGTTCTTTCTTACCATCTCACAAGAGGGAAACAACAGCTACCTTGGTGTGTGTGTGTGTGTGTGTGTGTGTGTGTGTGTGTGTGTGTGTGTGTGTGTGTGTGTGTGTGTGTGTACGTTATCAGTAAAGAGAAGAAAGAGAAAATAAGATTAGGCAACTGGTAATGGTCCACACACACACACACACACACACACACAGAAGCACACACACGAAACAAAGATTTCTTATCACTTCTTAACGATCACACAGACACGCACACACCTCTAAAAACATACACACACCCAGACACACACACCATTAAAATACAAGGCAGCAAGGCAAACGAGAGACACGAAGAAGGAGGAGGAGGAGGAAGAGGAGGAGGAGGTGGTGAGGAAGGAGAGAGAGGTTGGAGAGAGAGGAAGGAGAGAGAGGTAGGAGAGAGAGGTAGGAGAGAGAGGTAGGAGAGAGAGAGGTAGGAGAGAGAGGTAGGAGAGAGGGAGGAGGAGGAGGAGGAGGAGGAGGAGTAGGAGTAGGAGTAGGAGTAGGAGTAGTAGGAGTAGGAGTAGGAGTAGGAGTAGGAGGAGTAGGAGTAGGAGGAGGAGGAGGAGAGGGATGAAAAAATGTGATTTCTCATCTTATGACAATTCTTTCGTGAAAAAGAAGAGAAAATACATTTCATTTTTTCTTGTGTTGACAGAGGAAGTGTGAAATTAAATGCACAATCCAACAGGAGGAGGAGGAGGAGGAGGAGGAGGAGGAGGAGGAGGAGGAGGAGGAGGAGGAGGAGGAGGAGGAGGAGGAGGAGGAAGAGGAAGGAGGAATGTTTATGATCAAAAGAAATTATGTAAAAAAGAAACACGAAAGAAATTGGAATAATAAATATGAATCCACAGAGAGAGAGAGAGAGAGAGAGAGAGAGAGAGAGAGAGAGAGAGAGAGAGAGAGAGAGAGAGAGAGAGAGAGAGAGAGAGAGAGAGAGAGAGAATAAAAAAAAATAATAATAGGACAAGAGGAAAAAATTAAACCTTAGAATTCAAGAAAAAGTGAAATAAAAGTGAAAAAGAATAAAAAGTCATTGAAAAAAAGAAAAAAAAAAAACAACTAATCAATCTTTGTCTAAAACGAACCTTCTCTCCCCTCACCCTACCCCCCCCTTTCCTTTCCTCCTGTTACCTCCCTTCTCCCCCCCTAAGTCCCCTTCCTCTCCCCTCTCCCTTTCTCTTTCTCTCTAACCCCTCTTACCTCCCTCCCTTCCATGCTATTCTTCCTCTAACCTCCCTCCCTTTCCCCCTCACCCTCCCCCCCCCTTTACCTCCCTTCCTCCTCCTTTCCCCTCCATCAGACAAATGGTCAGGAATTGATCAGTGGAGTTGATAATAAACAAAACAACATGGAGGGGTCTCATTAAAATTGTGAGGTTAAAAGGCGCCTCATTTATATATTGTCTGGCGATGAATGAGGGGGGGAGGGAGGGAGGGAAAGAGGGAGAGGGAGAGAGAGGGAGAGAGAGAGAGAGAGAGGTAATATTTACACGCCACAAAAGGAAGAGAGAGATTCATAATATTTCCAGGCAGATCAAGAGAAGGAATTTAACAATTAGATATATTTTTTTATAGGAAGGAAGAAAGGTAATATATATATATTTTTTGGCGGGAAAGACAATACGCCCCCCCAGTAGAGTTAGCGTTAATATTTCAAGGCAAATGGAGACGAGGAATTTCATAATTAAAGCGAGTGATATATTTTTCAAGGCGAGGGAACAAAAGAAACGTACTTTTTTTCGCGGGAAGAAATATAAAAGTGAGAAAACATTTGTGAGGAAAAGAAATGACAATTAAGTTATCATATTTCAAGGTAGAAGGAAGGAAGGAAGGAAGGAAGGAAGGAAGGAAGGAAGGAAGGAAGGAAGGAAGGAAGGAAGGAAGGAAGGAAGGAAGGCAGGAGGTAACGAATTTAATAATAAGAGAAAAGTACATTTTGTCAACGAGGAAAGAAAGTTACAGTTTTTTTTCATGCAGGGAATAAAGAAAATAAGATTGTTTATAGAAGAGAAAAAAACTAATATTTCTAAGACCCACCAAAGAGAGAGAGAGAGAGAGAGAGAGAGAGAGAGAGAGAGAGAGAGAGAGAGAGAGAGAGAGAGAGAGAGAGAGAGAGAGAGAGAGAGAGGCAGCAAAGGTTATATTTGTAAGGAAGGGAACAGACCGTATATTTCTGCGGTAAATTAATAGGAAGGAACAGTAATATTTCTAGCAAGAGGGGAGAGAGAGAGAGAGAGAGAGAGAGAGAGAGAGAGAGAGAGAGAGAGAGAGAGAGAGAGAGAGAGAGAGAGAGAGAGAGAGAGAGAGAGAGAGAGAGTAATACTTTTCGTAACCTTAATACTTTGTCGGTGTATTAATAAGACAAAGACAATATATCTACTCTCGAGGCACCAGGAGGAGGAGGAGGAGGAAGGGCAATATTTGTGACCTATAAAAGGGACAGGAGGAGGAGGAGGAGGAGGAGGAGGAGGAGGAGGAGGAGGAGGAGGAGGAGGAGGAGGAATAGAATAGTATATAATATAATATAACACATTTATTAGCTCAGACTTTATAAACACATCTTTAAGTGAAAAAAGTAAACACAATTTGAAAATAAATAAGAAAATGATTGACTCAAAATATTATAATAAACATTTTAACATCATTTCACCGGAACAAACTGAAAACTGATCACACACACACACACACACACACACACACACACACACACAACACACACACACACACACCACACACACACACACACACACACAAAGGACCAAGTTTTTCAGTGTGGTGGTTTATATATATATATTTTTTTTTCTGCAGTGTAAAGAAGTGAAGAAAATGTTATGTGAATAATGAATGTATAAATGTGTGTACAGTGTGTTAGTTTAATTATTCATTCATTTATACACTACACACACACACACACACACACACACACACACACATTTCATTTCATTTATAATTAACTCAGATTTTATAACAATACATTTAATAAATCATACAGCTTAACTAATAGAAAAATTAAATATAAAAAATTCAAAAATAATAATAACTACTGTTCTTAATATTCAAACGTCTAATTAGCAACACACAAACACAAACACACACACACACACACACCTCACGTACATAATATCTATCTTGATTAATTATTTCAATAGATGATGACCAAGTAGAACACAAGGACATTATCTCTCTCTCTCTCTCTCTCTCTCTCTCTCTCTCTCTCTCTCTCTCTCTCTCTCTCTCTCTCTCTAAATTAGCTAACAAGAAATATTTGGCCGAGCAATATTGACTTTGTGCCGAGCCAGTACACACACACACATGCACACACACACGCACACACACACACATGCACACACACACGCACACACACACGTACACGCACGCACACACATACACGCACACATAATGAGACAAAGAAGAAGAAGAAAAAGAAGAGGAAGAAAAAGAAGAGGAAGAGGAAGAAGGGAAGGAAGAAGTGGAATAATAACATTAAAAAATCATGAGAAGAAGAAAAAAATAATAAAAAAATAGAGAATATAAAGAAAAAGAAAAAGAAAAAAAAACAGGATTGAAAATAAATAAATAAAAAAACAAAAAAATCAACGCCTCAAACTTGAACCAAATTAATCTTAAACAAACAGACAAACACACAAACAAACACGTCCAAGATGCAAGTGTAGAGCAAACAAACAAGACATACCTGTTGTTTACACACACACACACACACACACACACACACACACACACACACACACACACACAGAAAGCAAACGGTAAAAAAATAAACGTAAAAAAACAGGAAAATTGAATAAAGAAAGTACAGACAGACAGAGAGAGAGAGAGAGAGAGAGAGAGAGAGAGAGAGAGAGAGAGAGAGAGAGAGAGAGAGAGAGAGAGAGAGTAAAATTCACAAGTGTATAATTCTCTTACTACTTCTTCCTCCTTCTCTTCTCTTCCTTCTTTCATATCCTCTCTCCTTCTCTCTATCCTTCCTACCTTTCCTTTCCTTTTACTATCTATCCTTCTTTCCTTCTCTCCTCACTCCCTCCCTCCCCCCTTCCTTCATTCCCTCCTTCCTACCTCACCTGTCTTCTCTTGATTAGTGAAGACAACGCGTGTTTACCTGTGGGGGGGAAGGGGGGGGAAGAAAAGGTCAAGGCTACAGAGAGAGAGAGAGAGAGAGAGAGAGAGAGAGAGAGAGAGAGAGAGAGAGAGAGAGAGAGAGAGAGAGAGAGAGTTCAAATGCCATTGTATGTAATAGAGAGACAAGCAAAGCACTTTCTACCATCACCATTTGACTCCTCTCTTTAATAAGCCCAGGAGGAGGAGGAGGAGGAGGAGGAGGAGGAGGAGGAGGAGGAGGAGGAGGAGGAGGAGGAAGGAGGAGGAGGGGCAGGGAGGGTATGTGTTGGTGATTTGCAATTTTAGCACCAAAACGATTAGCTTTTAGTACGTACACACACACACACACACACACACACACACACACACACACACACACACACACACACACACACACATACACATACATACACAATTAGGCCCTCCACTCACTCTCTCACTCTCTCATACAACATTCATAACTAATACATTACACATTCAAGTTATTGTCAAACACACATTTCAGAAAACGTGGAATGGTTATTCAGTGCGATGCATCTCACTCAAAGGGGGGAGGAGGAGGAGGAGGAGGAGGAGGAGGAGGAGGAGGGGGGGAAATGGGGGCAGAGGTGATTGCACTTTGGGGAGGAGGAGTAGGACGAGGAGGAGGAAGTAAAGAGAGAAATAGTTGTGGTAGTTATAGTAATAGTTATAGAAGTAGCAAGGAGGAAGAGGAAGAGGAGGGAGAGAAATAGGAGGAGGAGGAGGAGGAGGAGGAGGAGGAGGAGGAGGAGGAGAGGAGGAGGAGGAGGAGGAGGAGGAGATAGGAAAATGAGGAGCATTAATTTATTCCAAGATTTTTTTTCCCCCTCTCTTTCTTTCTCTCTCTCTCTTCCAGTTTGTACACACACACACACACACACACACAAAACCTTCCTTCCACATCATAGCACAAATATTTATTACGACTCTCTCTCTCTCTCTTTTCGTCCCATTATAGAAGAGACTCTCCCTCCTTCTAATGAGGCTACTCCTCCTCCTCCTCCAGAGACGAATAGGACAGAGCCATCAAGTTCGATTTACGTGTGTGGTGTGTGTGTGTGTGTGTGTGTGTGTGTGTGTGTGTTTTGAATTTCAGATGGGAATGGACACTGTACGAATATCTCTCTCTCTCTCTCTCTCTCTCTCTCTCTCTCTCTCTCTCTCTCTCTCTCGTCACCTTGTTAATTATTTTTCAACAGGTGGTGGGAAAGAGTTCTCTCTCTCTCTCTCTCTCTCTCTCTCTCTCTCTCTCTCTCTCTCTCTCTCTCTCTCTCTCTCTCTGAACAGTTACTTTAGCAGTCTTTATTACGTTGGCGAGGGGAAGGGGAGAGAGAGTTGAAAGCGAGAGAGGGGAAAGAAAGAAAGAAAGAAAGAAAGAAAGAAAGAGAGAGAGAGGAAGGGGAGAGAAGGGGAGAGAAGGAAATTTGTAGTAAGTAGAATATGGAAGTAAGAAGGGGAGAGAGAGAGAGAGAGAGAGAGAGAGAGAGAGAGAGAGAGAGAGAGAGAGAGAGAGAGAGAGAGAGAGAGAGAGTGTTCTATTATAGTGAAATTATTATTATCATTATTATTTCTACTTAACAATAATAAAAATAATAAAATCAACAAAAATAATGTTTAATCAATCTTTTTTTCCCCCTTCTTATTTCCTCTTATTTTTCCATCTCTTAATATCGTTTTCTTAATCCCTAATCATGCTTCTTCTTCTTCTTCTTCTTCTTCTTCTCTTCTTCTTCCTCCTCCTCCTCCTCGCTTCCTAATTTTCTTTATTCTCTTATTTCACACACACGTTTTCTCTCTCTCTCTCTCTCTCTCTCTCTCTCTCTCTCTCTCTCTCTCTGTCTCTCACATTCTTTCCTCCTCCCATGTTTTTACAATTTATTTCTATACGATTTCCATCACATATATTTCTTTCCCTCCCTCCCTCCCTTCCTTCCTTCCTCCTCCTCCTCCTCCTTCCCTCACCCTCCTCCATCTCTCCTTCCCTCCCCCTCCTCCTACTCTCCTGTCATAATATGCATCTCTCTCTCTCTCTCTCTCTCTCTCTCTCTCTCTCTCTCTCTCTCTCTCTCTCTCTCGTACTCTGAGGATGGCTATTGAAGATTTCACTGGAAAATTCTCTCTCTCTCTCTCTCTCTCTCTCTCTCTCTCTCTCTCTCTCTCTCTCTCTCTCTCTCTCTCTCTCTCTCTCTCTCTCTCTTTTGACATTTATGGTTCGTCTTGTCATAATAAATATATTTTTTATGTATTAATATAATTTTTCTCGGTAGATTTATTTTTTTAACCATTTTTTTACGTTTTTCCAATCAGAGAGAGAGAGAGAGAGAGAGAGAGAGAGAGAGAGAGAGAGAGAGAGAGAGAGAGAGAGAGAGAGAGAGAGAGAGACGGGGGGGGCATAGGTTAGAGGCTTATTTACGGGGGACTGAACTTGGCGGAAACAGTGGGATGGGACTTAGAGAGAGAGAGAGAGAGAGAGAGAGAGAGGAGAGAGAGAGAGAGAGAGAGAGAGAGAGAGAGAGAGAGAGAGAGAGAGAATTTGATGAAAGGAAAAGCGAAACGTCTAAGGTTCTCTGATGTTAGCCAAGGATTGAGAGAGAGAGAGAGAGAGAGAGAGAGAGAGAGAGAGAGAGAGAGAGAGAGAGAGAGAGAGAGAGAGAGAGAGAGAGCTAGATTCAAAAGGAGACGAGCACGATCGCAAACAAACAGTGTATACACACACACACACACACACATACACACACACACACACACACACGGACAAACAGCCAAACATACACACCTCTCACTCCTCTTTGATTTAAATGTGTGTGTGTGTGTGTGTGTGTGTGTGTGTGTGTGTGTGTGTGTGTGTGTGTGTGTGTGTGTGTGTGAAGTAGTAGTAGTAGTAGTAATAAGGTAATTAATATGAACCAATAAAAAAAAATAATCAAAAATACACACATTACCTACTTAACATGGCAACACAAAGTTCAAATTCAAAGTCAAAGTCACATTACACTATGTTCATGTTCAAGGTCAATCAAGGTTATATACACTACACTACACTACACTACACTCTCCCCCTAACCCCCCCCCACACCTTACCCTGCCCATCCCCTTCCCCCTCTAGCCCTTTCTCGCTTTACTAATCATCACCCTCATCACCATCATCATCATCATCATCATCATCATCATCATTATCTACTGATCCCAACAGACTTGCTTCCTCCCGCTTCAAATGTAAACAGAGTGAAAAGATTAATGTAACCGCTATTATTATTAGTATCATTATCATTACGAGAGAGAGAGAGAGAGAGAGAGAGAGAGAGAGAGAGAGAGAGAGAGAGAGAGAGAGAGAGAGAGAGAGAGAGAGAGAGAGAGAGTGTGTTTAGAAGAGAAGAATTTAACAAAACACAGAAGGAAATATAAAAGTTACGACCAGACGCGGAAGAAAAGAGAAGAAAAGCGGAAGGAAGAGGAGAGAGGAAGAAAGAAGTTAAGTAAGAGGAGGAGGAAGAGAAGAGGAGATAAGAAGAAGAAGAAGAGGAAGAGGAGGAGGGAAGAGGCAGGATATAAACTGCCACCGCATTGAGTTTTAGTGAAATTTTTACACCCTTCGAGCCACTTGCAGTCCCAAGGGTGTGTGGAAGGAAGGGAGAGAGGAAGGAAGGAAGGAAGGAAGGAAGGAAGGAAGGAAGGAAGGAAGGAAGGAAGGAAGGAAGGAAGGAAGGAAAGAAGGAAGGAAGGGAAAGATGAGAGAAAGAAGGTAGAGAAGGAATGGTGGTATTATTATTATTATTAGTAGTAATAGCTGTAGTATATTTGTCATAACTTAAATATTCTCATTATTACCAAACTTTAATATACAGAGAGAGAGAGAGAGAGAGAGAGAGAGAGAGAGAGAGAGAGAGAGAGAGAGAGGAGAGAGAGAGAGAGAGAGAGAGAGAGAGAGAATGTAGCAAGCCTTACTCCTTAGAAAACAACACAATGCACAATAGATCACGTCATGACAAACTGGCAGTCGTCCCATCCCATAAAACTCTCCTGGTGCACACAGCCTCACTCACTTGGACTCCCTTAAGGTAGCCTCGCAGAAGATAAATTTGAGGTTTCTAGGTAAAGAAAGATTTGATGTGAATTTTTATTGCATTTTTGTTCATGTTAATTGAGGTTAAAATAATGGTAGTGGTCTTCTCTCTCTCTCTCTCTATCGTGCATAGCAAACATACCGTCTGAATCAAGCAAGCACACACGCACACACACACACACAATCAGATTAGCTCATCAAACGACCTGCACACACACACACACACACACACACTTACACACCACCGGCCTCTAACCTCTTAATCATGTTTCTCTCTTCCTATTCTGATCCTCCTCCTTGTTATTCTCTCCTTCTCTTCCATCTAAATATAAAATTCATTTATTCATATTCTCAGTCTAGAGAGAGAGAGAGAGAGAGAGAGAGAGAGAGAGAGAGAGAGAGAGAGAGAGAGAGAGAGAGAGAGAGATAGAGAGAGATAAGGGAAGGTTGATAATGTAGGTGTGAGTGTGTGTGTCAAGGCATGTTAAGATATCTCTCTCTCTATCAATCTATCTATCACTCTCTCTCTCTCTCTCTCTCTCTCTCTCTCTCTCTCTCTCTCATTTCCATATCCTCCCCTATAGTATTTCATCTCTTCATTCTTTCTCCAGTTTCCTATTTTCCTCCTCTTCCTCTTCCTCCTATCGCTCCAGCTGCTTTAATAACACAGGTGTCTTCAATTACAGACAGGTAAGCATTCTCTCTCTCTCTCTCTCTCTCTCTCTCTCTCTCTCTCTCTCTCTCTCTCTCTCCTCTCTCTCTCTCTCTCGCTCTAAGTCCTCAATCTGTCGCTTTCACTCTTTCTCCCTTTAATTTCTGTTTGTCTGGTTATGAATTAATACTTCTTTTTTTTCTCTCTCTTGTTGAATGATAAGCATATTTTATTATTTCTTTTTATTCCTTTTCTTTTTCAAACTTTGATTTAAGTTGTTTTTTTTCTTCTCAGAAACTTTATTTTTCTGCTCGTTCATTATGCTGTTTGCTTCTCTCTCTCTCTCTCTCTCTCTCTCTCTCTCTCTCTCTCTCTCTCTCTCTCTCTCTCTCTCTCTCTCTCTCAAAAATTCATTAACAAGCCGGAAGAGAGATTACCTGTCATAATTATAGTCATTATCATTATTATTATTATTATTATTATTATTATTATTATTATTATTATTATTCCTATGATCATTATTTTAAGAGGAGACGTTGATTATGATGCATGCAAGAGGGAGGAGGAGGAGGAGGAGGAGGAGGAGGAGGAGGAGGAGGAGGAGAGAGAAAAAGAAAAAGAAAGGTGTCTATTGTATCACGTTACCTTTGATACTATTGATGAAAATTTCCAAAAACAAAAGATCGAGAAAGAAAAAAAATATATAAAAGAGAAAGCAAATAATGGGAGAGAGAGAGAGAGAGAGAGAGAGAGAGAGAGAGAGAGAGAGAGAGAGAGAGAGAGAGAGAGAGAGAGAGAGAGAGAGAGAGAGAGAGAGAGAGAGAGAGAGAAAAGCCCCAAGCACAAGCAACAGGTGTATAAAAATATTCCTTTATACCTGTGATGAGAGATGAGAAGTAAAGGAATGGGAGGGAGGGAAGGTGAGGAGGAAGGAGGGAAG
>JAPQNM010000960.1:55000-62060 GCA_029783475.1 Metacarcinus magister | reverse complement strand
ACTTAAATTCGTGACCCGTCTTTCGTTGATGAGAGAGATCGACCCGTGCAGAATACGCTAAGTTCATATCACTCCTAGAATTATCTCTTGCTAATCCGTATTGTCGTAGCACTTATTACACTTTATACGACTCCATAACATACCGCAGTGACACATCATAATTCCTGTGTCACACAATTTTCCATGTAGCCTCCCCTCTTCACTGTCAGTATTGTTATACTTAAGTAGATTTTCGTTTTTTATTCACACTCTTTACTATTAGTGCTACTTATTTTATTGCTGGTGGTGCTATTACTCAGTACAATCATCGATTTTCCTTATACAGTAGTTATTTTGTTAAAAAATAGAAAGTGCGATTCACAAAAAATTTGACCTTGAAAATTAGTTTGACCTGACTAAGCTGTTATTCTCGTCTACCTGTCTGACCCTTTTCAGATATTAATCCCCTCAGGCAGCTCCCTGGCCTTTCCCTTTCCTTCCCTAAAAGCCTCATTCCGTACCACCCCTCTTATCCCCTCTCCTCCCTCCGCCCCCCCAATCCCTCTTCCTCACCTCTCCTCCTGCTCCTCCTTCTCCTTCCCCCCTTCCTCCTCCTCATAGCCAACCCCCGCCTCCACCCCTAGTCTCCCTTGGATATCGTAATAAAAGTACTCGGATGTCGTAATAAAAGTACTTGATAATATTAAAGTAAACAAAACTCCTGGGCCTGACCGCATAGCGCCACGTGTATTAAAAGAAACCAAAAATCAAATATGTAAACCCCTCTCGATAATTTTTAATAAATCACTAAACTCCGGTAAAGTACCTCGAGACTGGAAACTTGCAAATGTTACCCCCATTCAAAAGAAGGGAAACAAGTCTCTTCCATGTAATTATAGACCGATCAGCCTCACCTCAGTAGTCAGTAAATTAATGGAAACCATATTGCGTAACAAACTAGTAAGCTTCTTGGAAGAGAACAGTCTCATTAAAAACTCCCAACATGGCTTCCGTAATAAACGTTCATGCCTCACTAACCTACTAGACTTCTACAACGACGTATTTAACATATTCGACGAATCCAAAGCGGTAGACGTCATTTATCTGGACTTTCAAAAAGCGTTTGACAAAGTTCCCCATAAGCACCTTCTAAGTAAATTAATTTCGCACGGCATTACTGATAAAATTCACTCGTGGCTCGAAGACTGGCTCTGCAAGAGAAAACAACGCGTCGTTATTAACGGTAAAGCATCAAACTGGCGAAACGTTCTAAGTGGAGTGCCGCAAGGTTCAGTGCTCGGCCCCGTTCTTTTTGTAATCTACGTAAACGACATCGATAAAGGCCTCACCTGTAAGATATCCAAATTTGCTGACGACACGAAAATAACTGGAAGAGTTACTACTACTGCCGAAAAAGCGCTACTACAGTCCGACCTCGATCGCTTAGTAAATTGGTCAAAGAAGTGGCAGATGACGTATAACTTAAATAAGTGTAAAGTTTTGCATATTGGGAGTAACAATAATCGCACTAACTATTCAATGAACGGTACCGAACTTCTTAAAGTTAATGAAGAAAAAGACCTGGGCGTAACTATTAGTAGCGACCTCAAACCAGGCAAACACTGCTCAGAAGCCGTTAAAACCGCTAACAAATTAATTGGTTTCATTGGCAGAACCTTCGAGTTTAAATCTGATAAAGTCGTCCTGACACTGTTCAATTCCCTCGTACGTCCGCATCTCGAATATTGCGTTCAGTTTTGGTCACCTTACTATAGAAAAGACATTGTAAAGCTGGAGAGAGTCCAAAGACGAGCCACAAAAATGATTCCGCGACTGCGCAATAAGCCATACGAGGAACGACTGAAGGAGCTCAATCTGTTCAGTTTAGAGAAACGTAGATTACGGGGAGACCCGTCAGCCGCCTTCTATGACAAGGCCTTCAGCACGAATAATCGTCTAAAAAGTCTCTGTTCTCAGGAAGGCGTCGACTTCATCAACATGTGGGACGACTTCTACGATAAGGATAGCCTGTTCCGGGGAGACGGACTACACTTGAATGGTATCGGTTCCGCACGCTTTGGCCGACTCCTCAATAATAAAGTTTCTCTTTTCAGGCAAAAAAACGTAACACAGCCTCCTGCAGACGTGTCGTCGTAAGTGATTCTCGCTGTCGTAAGCGGAACGTCATAAGTTGTTGCATGATCAATGCGCGCAGTATACGTAATAAATTCCTTGATCTCGAAGCCCTTGCAGCGTCGGACGAATATCACATTTTAGGCATTACTGAAACATGGCTCGATACGGAAAACAGAGACTTTTTAGCTGAATATAACTTACCCGGTTACTCGATGTTTAGCTGCGAAAGAAAAAATAAGTTAGGTGGAGGAGTTCTTCTCTACGTAAAAGCCAGTCTTCGACCAATTTTAACCGACAAGAGAAAAATAAACAACGTGGACACAGTATTTTTAAATTTAACTATTCGTTCAAGAAAAATTGTTATCGGACTTGTTTATAGACCTCCAGCCCAAAGCGCTAACACCGATAAAGATTTATACGACCAGATAACTTAGATAAGCGATTCAAGCGAAAGTGTCATATTCGGAGATTTTAACTTACCCGTAAATTCATGGGGAAATCCAATATCGTCCCACTCTGGTCAAAATTTATACGATAATTTACTAGAAAGCGCTCTAAGTCAACATGTTAACGAACCAACGAGAGGTGATAATATATTAGACCTTGTATTCTCAACAAACGAAACGCTAATAAGTAACGTCATTGTTGGCCCAGAATTCAGCACGAGCGATCATAAAATTGTTAAGTTTGACATAAATCTCAAGATTTACGATGAAAACATTAGTGAAGAATTAGTTTACGTGTACAGTAAAGGTAATTACGAAAGACTTAAAAATATTCTCTCAGAAACAGACTGGAGCCAATTATCATGTGAAACCGACGTAAATGATTCATGGAATAAATTCACTCACATCTTAAACAATGCGGTAAAATCGTGTATTCCAGTCTGTAAAAGACGTTCAGGTAATAATATTAAACCAAAATGGTGGAATAATCGAATAAAAACAGGCCTGTCTAACAAAAAACGTGCATACCGTAAATACCAACGAACTCAACTCGAAAGTGATAAGATATTATTTCAAAGACTTCGCCGCGAAACTAATAAACTTATTAGACAAAGTAAAAAAAATTGTGAAGCGCTTATCGTCAGTAAAATTAAATCGAACCCGAAAGAATTCTACAGTTACGTTCGCCGTAAAAAAGTCCAAACTAGTAACATCGGTCCACTTCGCCTAGACAATGGGGAACACGTTAACAACGAGGTCGATATGGCCGAAACATTAAATGAATATTTTGCCTCAGTTTTTACAAGTGAAGACACAAATGGTTTCATAGAGACGTCGCAAGTCACAGACAATAGCATCCTTTTAAATAATTGCGAGATTACAGAGGATATCGTAATAAAAGTACTTGATAATATTAAAGTAAACAAAACTCCTGGGCCTGACCGCATAGCGCCACGTGTATTAAAAGAAACCAAAAATCAAATATGTAAACCCCTCTCGATAATTTTTAATAAATCACTAAACTCCGGTAAAGTACCTCGAGACTGGAAACTTGCAAATGTTAGCCCCCATTCAAAAGAAGGGAAACAAGTCTCTTCCATGTAATTATAGACCGATCAGCCTCACCTCAGTAGTCAGTAAATTAATGGAAACCATATTGCGTAACAAACTAGTAAGCTTCTTGGAAGAGAACAGTCTCATTAAAAACTCCCAACATGGCTTCCGTAATAAACGTTCATGCCTCACTAACCTACTAGACTTCTACAACGACGTATTTAACATATTCGACGAATCCAAAGCGGTAGACGTCATTTATCTGGACTTTCAAAAAGCGTTTGACAAAGTTCCCCATAAGCACCTTCTAAGTAAATTAATTTCGCACGGCATTACTGGTAAAATTCACTCGTGGCTCGAAGACTGGCTCTACGAGAGAAAACAACGCGTCGTTATTAACGGTAAAGCATCAAACTGGCGAAACGTTCTAAGTGGAGTGCCGCAAGGTTCAGTGCTCGGCCCCGTTCTTTTTGTAATCTACGTAAACGACATCGATGAAGGCCTCACCTGTAAGATATCCAAATTTGCTGACGACACGAAAATAACTGGAAGAGTTACTACTACTGCCGAAAAAGCGCTACTACAGTCCGACCTCGATCGCTTAGTAAATTGGTCAAAGAAGTGGCAGATGACGTATAACTTAAATAAGTGTAAAGTTTTGCATATTGGGAGTAACAATAATCGCACTAACTATTCAATGAACGGTACCGAACTTCTTAAAGTTAATGAAGAAAAAGACCTGGGTGTAACTATTAGTAGCGACCTCAAACCAGGCAAACACTGCTCAGAAGCCGTTAAAACCGCTAACAAATTAATTGGTTTCATTGGCAGAACCTTCGAGTTTAAATCTGATAAAGTCGTCCTGACACTGTTCAATTCCCTCGTACGTCCGCATCTCGAATATTGCGTTCAGTTTTGGTCACCTTACTATAGAAAAGACATTGTAAAGCTGGAGAGAGTCCAAAGACGAGCCACAAAAATGATTCCGCGACTGCGCAATAAGCCATACGAGGAACGACTGAAGGAGCTCAATCTGTTCAGTTTAGAGAAACGTAGATTACGGGGAGACCTAATAGAAGTTTTCAAAATGATTCGTGGTTTCGATAACGTCAATATAAGCGATTACGTAATTGTTGATCGGGAAAGAATCACAAGAAACAATGGATTCAAAATAATCGGTAAAGCCTTCAGATCGGAAGAATCTAAACACTTTTTCTTCAATAGAATAGTTAATGTATGGAACTCTCTCCCAGCACAGGTAGTCAACAGTAATACGATTGAAACTTTTAAAGCTAAACTCGATAAGTACTTGACGACAAAACCTAACCTAACTTATTACCCGCTTCGTTAATGATTTTAAATAGTGATAGATAGCCTTTTTCTTTCTTTTTCACACTATACTATCAAATTTCCTGCGCAGTTTTTATTCCTACTACTGTGCAGGTGTTTCTTTAACCACTTTTTTTTCCTGCCGGCGTTTGCCGGAGGGAGAGGTGGGTGGGGAGGAGCCTTCCACTTTACTATCCTTTACCTCAGACTTGTAGAGAATATATAAGTAGAGTAGCTACACAGGCAACCTTGTAAGGCCCACCAGGGCTGTTGTTGCCTGTTATTCCTTTGTATTCCTTTGTATTCCTTGTTTTGATATTCAGGATGAAAGTTCAGTTAAAACTATTATGTTCCTCACTAAAGAAAGAAACAGAAAAAGGAAGAAAAAAAAACACGAGAACCTAAACATTTTGATAAGGAAGTTTAAAATGAGGTAATTGAGAACGTAATCCACACTGGAATACACAATGATTACATGTGTTGCTGAGTTCATGTCTCGCCTCGTACAGTGACTGCACGGCAAACACACCGGCGTTGTTACACCTTGCACTCACTTAACACGGAACGGTAACAAGTGCACGCAGAATGTCAGTACCATTACCTAAGGGAGCAACCAACACACATAACTGGAATTACTGTGAAATATACAGGAACCAACTTATGTGTATTTTGTAGCATCTATGGTATCATTTGTGTATAATAAATAAAAATTTAGAGGTTAGGGAAAATACAGGAAAGGAATACACCTGAATAATTACAAAGTTGATACCACCATTACTGTGAAATCAACATGAATAATGAAAATACTTTGGATTTGATATATATGAAAAATTGGTTATGTAAGTACAATGAATGAAAAAATCAAGACATGGTAAACAAAAAGAGAGATGAAGTGAATGCATGTAGAAATCTGCCCACTCAATGGTGTCAATACAATACTGTGACGTTAATAAATCAAATAAAATCAATGTAATGAATCACTGACATGTATTCAAATATATACATCGTACAAGCTGCAGTAATGTCATGAATTTGAGACACAATAATATTTCCTTTTCTTTGGATTCACACACATCAAGAAAAAACAGACAGCAATGAAAAAAAATATGCAAATATACAAGATATAGAAAATAAAAAGAAAACGAAGTAAGCTGTAGAGTTTTCTGAAGTGATTGTTGGTGAAGTTTGTTGAAACCACAGCGTAAAATGAACATCGTTATGGAGGTAATATATTTGTCATGCTCGTTATCTGGTTATGATCACAAGTTCCGCGTAGTGCATTGAAGGTAACAGTCTCAGGTAACCTTGTGAACCACTGCTAGGAAACCAGACTCACTGCCGGGCTGCTGTGCCGGGAAACCTTGTACACTCATTACAACTAATCACCACCACTGCCGACAGGTTTATGGAGTGTGTGTATGTACGCGACGTGGTGGTTTGTGTGTGTAGGAAGGACGGTGAGACTCATCGACACTCAGGGGCGGAACAAAAAGAAGGATGAATGGACGGAGAAAGGAAGGACGATTTTAATCTTTGCACATTGAAACACCTCCTTTTTTCAATATAAATAATAATAATAATAATGATAATAATAATAATAATAATAATAATAATAATAATAATAATAATAACATAATAATAATAATAATAATAATAATAATAATAATAGTAATAATAATAATAATAATAACAATAATAATAATAATAATAATAATAATAATAATAATAATAATAATAACAATAATAATAATAATAATAATAATAATAATAATAATATAATAATAATAATAATAATAATAATAATAATAATAATAATAATAATAATAAATAATAATAATAATAATAATAATAATAATAATAATAATAATAAATAAATAATAATAATAATAATAATAATAATAATAATAATAATAATAATAATAATAATAATAATAATAATAATAATAATAATAATAATAATAATAATAAAACAATAATAGTAGTTACAATAATAATGATAATAGTAATAAGATTAGGAATAAGAACAATCCCAATAAGATATAGAAGGTGGCCCGTATCATGACATTATTCCTACATGTAACACCTTCATAACTGGCCCCTGTGTTGTCAGCGTGGAA
>JAPQNM010000960.1:45000-50000 GCA_029783475.1 Metacarcinus magister | reverse complement strand
ATCCTTACCCCTTCCCCTCCACAGTTTTCCATCTCTCCATAACCCTACCCCTCCCCACTCCCCCTTCAATCCCTACCCCTTCTTCCCTACTCACTTCCTCTTCCCTCCCTTCCCTTTCCCTACTCCCCTCTCTCCCTTCTATTCCTACCCCCTCCTCCCTCCCAACACCCCCTTCCATCCCTACCTTCTTCCATCCATGACCCTTCTTCCATCCCCAATTTTTCTTTCATCCCTACCACTTCCCTTCTCCCCTCTCCCCTTTTATCCTTACCCCTTGCTCCTTTCCCGTTCCCTTTTCCATCATAAGGCCTTACCCCTTCCCCACTCTTTCATGTATCCTTATCCCTTCCTCCCTCCCCACTCCTTATACCATCCTAACCCTTTCCCTCCTCAAGATTCCCATTTCCATCCTTAATCCCCCTCTTCTCACTCCCCGTTCCATCCTTACCCTTTCACCCATCCCACTCTTCCTTCCATCCCTACCCCTTCCCCCTCCCTACTCCCCCTTCCATCAAAACCAATTGCCCTCCGTGCACACTACTCACTCACTTACACTCAAACACACTCACTCACACTCACACTTAATCACCTACACTCACACTCACTAACCCACAATCACACTCAAACTCACACTCACTCATCCACACTCACACTCACTAACCCACACTTTAATGAATTTATAGATGCTCTTACAGATTTATTCTATTAAGCTTATGATAAAAATTACAGTAATATATATATATATATATATATATATATATATATATATATATATATATATATATATATATATATATTCGGTGATTTCAACTTAGACTTAATCAAATGTCATGATCCTACCATTTGGGAATTTTATGATACTATGCATTCCTTTTCTCTTACTCCTTTAACCACTAAGCCCACACGAGTAACCAGTACAACAGCAATCCTCATTGATCAGATTTGGACTACACGAGTAGAAGATAACATTGGAAATTATATTATTAACACTAACATTACTGACCACTTTCCTGTAATATCTCAATTTAGAAAATCGGTTGATTATACTCCGTCATTAATTTATAAGAGAACAATTAACGATACAACACTAAATAAGTTTAAATTAGACTTACAAAAATCTAATTGGAATGCTATCCTTCAGTGTACTTGCCCCAATGAATCCTTTAATCAGTTTTTTAACATCTTTAGTAATCTTTTTAATAAACATTTCCCACTAAGAAGATTTTATGTCAAAAAGAAAAATGATTTAAGTCCACATATCACCCCTGCATTAAAAAATAGTATTAGAGAAAGAAACCGATTAGAAAGATTAGCAAATAAATGGCCATTAACATACGAACAAAGGTATAAACAATACAGGAATAACCTAACAAAATTATTAAGAATAGCAAAAAATGATTATTTCAAAAACAATTTACAAAACACCCAAGGAAACCCAAAACAACACTGGAACACTGGACAATTAACACTATTCTGGGAAGAAGCAACAACACAAACAAAGGAATAAAACTAGATCAAGCTAATACCAACATTTCAGAGGCTTTCAACCAACACTTTATAGAAATAAGCAATTTTGAGCAAAATCTTTCCGATACATAAAAAATATTTAAATTCACCACCATGTTTTTCTATGTTTTTAAGACCAACAGATCGTAAAGAAATAACTCAGCATTTAAAATCCTTAAAATCTGAAGCAACCGGATTTGACGAAATCTCGCCTAAAATTATAACATTTACAAATGAAGAACTAGCCACTCCCCTGACCCACATACTAATTTTTTCAATTAAGTTTGGTAAGTTTCCTGATCATCTAAAAATAGCCAAAATCATACCAGTATTCAAATCCGGTAATAAAAGCGATATCAATAACTATAGACCCATATCTATTCTGCCAGTATTCAGCAAAATATACGAAAAAGTAATAGCTGACAGACTTAAGAGCTACCTAGAATCAAACCAATTACTAACAGAATCTCAACATGGATTCAGAGAGAATCGGTCAACAGAAACAGCTGTACTTCATTTCATTAATAAGGTTGATGGTTCACTTGAAGAAAAGCTTTACTCAGTTGGTATTTTCATAGACCTATCAAAAGCATTTGATTCACTAAACCTTAACATATTACTACATAAATTAGAAAATATAGGGATAAGAGGGATACCACTCCAACTTTTTAATAGCTATCTATCCAATAGACATCAAGCAGTGTTTTGTAATAATACAATGTCTGAGTTTAAGAAATTATTAAGAGGAGTTCCACAAGGATCTGTGTTAGGACCTATTCTTTTTCTTATATATATTAATGACATAATAAATGCAATCTCTAAATTCAATTTTCTAATTTATGCAGATGACACAACTTTGTTTCTGACTGATAAAGATATCATATCACTGCATTCAAACACCATTTTGGAATTAAATTCAGTATGCCTATGGATAAAATCTAATAAATTAAAAATTAAATATTTCCAAAACACACTACATATTTTTCCAAAACAGATCTCTCCAAAATATTTTTCCAGCATTGAAGGTCAGACACTGAGTCAGGTGAACCATACAAAATTTCTTGGAATTAGAATTGATCAAAATTTAAATTGGAAACATCACATAGATGATGTATGTGGCAAAGTCTCAAAAGTTTGCGGAATACTGTACAGAATAAGACACCACCTAACAGTAGAGTCACTCATCAGCATTTATTACACTTTATGTTATCCTAACCTGATTTATTGTGTCCCCATCTGGGCCAGTACATGGCCATCATTTACAAAAAAGATTACTGTAGCGTAAAACAAAGTCATCAGATGTATGTTTTTTCTAGGGAAATTTGAGAATACAGCTAATATTACTTCATTAAAAAAGGCGTATTGGGAGACGCCCTTAAGGAAAGAAATATAGCGTAAAGGAAGAAAAGAAAGATTGCGTTCAGGAAGAAAAGAAAGATAGCGTTAAGGAAGGAAAGAAAGATATCCTTCATGAGGTATGGGGAGATACCCTTAAAGAAGGAAGGAAAGAAAGATAGCGTTAATGAAGGAAAGAAGATAGCGTTAAGGAAGGAAAGAAAGATATTCTTTAAGAGGTATGGGGAGATACCCTAAAGGAAGAAAGGAAAGAAAGATAGCGTTAAGGAAGGAAAGAAAGATAGCGTTAAGGAAGAAAAGAAAAATTTCCTAAGAAGACGTAAAAAGTGAAATTCATAAATACCAACACACACAAAGGATCCTTAGGGGAGTAAGGGTTTAAAGGTTAACAGAATAACACACACCAAAAGGGAGATACACTTAATGAAGGAAAGAAAGAACACAAGAAAGAAAAGAAAAAAAAGAAAGATATCCTTTAAGAGGTATTGGGAGATACCATTTAAGGAGGGAAGGAAAAAATCCCTTAAGAAGACGTAAAAAATTTAATTCATAAACACCTAGACACACCACAGACCCTTGGGGCAGCAAGGGTTCTATAGCAAACAGACCAACACAACCCACAGACCCTTGGGGCAGCAAGGGTTCTATAGCAAACAGACCAACACAACCCACAGACCCTTGGGGCAGCAAGGGTTCCATAGCAAACAGACCAACACAACCCACAGACCCTTGGGGCAGCAAGGGTTCCATAGCAAACAGACCAACACAACCCACAGACCCTTGGGGCAGCAAGGGTTTCATAGCAAATAGACCAACACACACCACAGACCCTTGGGGCAGCAAGGGTTTCATAGCAAATAGACCAACACACACCACAGACCCTTGGGGCAGCAAAGTGTAATCCGTGTTATTGTCGTGTGCAGACCGTGTGTTACAAGTTTCAACATGTTGATAGCATTAGTGGTAAATCTTACTAATAGCATCTTCTCATGGATCACCAAAATATTGACACAGGTGATGAGGTACGTAATGTACAACACGTTTGTGGTGGTTTTATTTGGGGGACGGCCTTAGTTTGGCCACAGAGGCTCTTTAAAAATCTGGTAGGTTCCTCAAATTCTAAGTCCACACAGATGTTGAGTTATGGTTAGGTTAAGGTTGTTAGGTTAGGTTACGTTTATGTTATGGTTAGGTTAAGTTAGGTTAGGTTTGGTTCAGTTAGGTTCGGTTATATAAGATTTTTACATATTATTACCCAAATCAAGAAAAAATCTAAGGTTGAGAACCCTAACTTTTGGTTAATAAAATGTAAAAATCTTATATAACCGGACCTAACTGAACCGAACCTAATCTAGCTTAACCTAACCATAACATAAACGTAACCTAACCTAACAATCTTAACCTAACCATAACTCAACATCTGTGTGGACTCAGAATTTGAGGCAGCTACCAGATTTTTAAAGAGCCTCTGTGGCCAAACTAAGGCCGTCCCCCAAATAAAACCACCACAAACATGGTATACATTACGTACCTCATCACCTATGTCAATATTTTGGTGATCCGTGAGGAGATGCTATTAGTAAGATTTACCGCATTAGTGAACGTGCTCTTGTCGTGTAGTGACCGTCCATTGGTCGTGCAATTCCCGTACTGTGGTCGTACTATTTGTGTGCCATTCGTGTGGCATGGAAAAACCCGACCATTGCATGACAAAAGACGACAGTTACACGAACAAGCCGGTCACCACACGACACATGTGACTTCACTTCAACACGTCCACTGTACATCCGTTAAGAAATTGAGGAATGGGAAAGGTCGTGAGCCTTAACATTACTCGTACTCGCACTGCCAATAATAATATAACTTATGATTTCTTTGTATGTACGGTTGTGTGGAGCATTACTGTCCTGTGTTGGTGTTACTGCTTGCCCTCCCAACACTAACTGGAGGCAGACAGTCTGCTTGTCATAGGATGCTACGTAATGACCTTAATTATTAGTTATTTCTCCAGTGTCACGTATCACTTTCTCAACACATACATCATGGCAGGGAGAGCCTATCTTACTGTACCTTCCACCACTCTATCACAATGTGCACGTGAAACACGTGAACAACCTCGTATAAGCTCACCTTTATTC
>JAPQNM010000960.1:17500-40000 GCA_029783475.1 Metacarcinus magister | reverse complement strand
TGATTATAATTCATCTTTTACCACTTATAAATTCCAGTTACTTGAAACTGTCTTACCATTGACCAAATAATTTGCAGTTAAAAATATCAAAAAATATAAAATAAGGGCACAAAACAAGACACGGTGATGCAAGAAATAATATTATTTATTTTTGAAGGCCATTTCTCAAACAATTAGGCATACCTAATTCACACAATACACTATACAACTGTCTTCCCTCTTCCCAGCAGGTCAGATACTTTGCAATGTGTTAATATTTTGCAGTTTTATAGCAAAAAAAGAAGGGGCTTCCTGTGCCACATGATCTATTTGGTTATGCTTCAAACTCTCTGTGGAAAGGCAAGGGAGCAGTGCTTCTTCCATTCCACGTTGGTGAGGAAAAGGACTTCCTTAAATGGTCCCCATGACATGTCAGCCTAAAAAGAAGACGTTTTTGTATTATCAAATTTATCTGCATAAACATCTACATAAATCATACAACTCCAAGCTCCTAACAAATAGAAAACATACAAATAAATAACTATCAAACTACACTACAGTTGGCTCGCCAAGGGTGCGCACTCAAAGGGTGCGAAATTCCAAGGGTGCAGGCAGTACCAGTGTGGCACTTACATTCAAAGGGTGCGGTGACGGAACTCTATGTGCTTTTGTCGAGCAGCCATGTTTAGATGATGTCAGCTCTCTCTCTCTCCTCTCTCTCTCTCTCTCTCTCTCTCTCTCCTATAAAGAACTCAACATCCTAAGGCTCCAGATGTGGGATTCTTCCTCCTCCTCCTCCTCCTCCTCTTCTTCTTCATGTGATCTGCTATGCTTTGTATCGCTTTGTAGGTCCCATCTTTCTTGGTGTTACAGTTCCTCTATCCTTCCACGAGACGTGAATAGGAAGAAGGTGCAACACAAAGGGAGATTTTCACAGATGTTACTAGTCCTTTCTTTTCAATTACGCTGAATTTATTTGCGTATTTCCCACGCCTGTATAAAACGTGGGAAATACGCAAAGAAATTCAGCTTTTGTCGAGCGGCCATGTTGTAATGACATCATCTCTCTCTCTCTCTCTCTCTCTCTCTCTCTCTCCCCCCTTTACAGAACTCAACATCCTAAGGCTTCAGATGTGGGGTTCCTCCTCCTCCTCCTCCATCCTAGATACTGTAATGGCTTCCGCCAGTACAGTATCTATCTATTATCTATCATATTTAATCACATGTGTATATGTACTGTATATTCTTTCATTATATCATGTATTTCAGGGGTTATTGGGCGAAAAAAGGGTAAGTCCTAAGAGTCCCGGACTACATTAGTGAATTTCCCATAGGTTATTAACTTCCAAATGTGCGCAAAGGGTGCGGACTGCATTGAGCACACCCTTGGGGGGTCGACTGTACTCTTCTTCATTATCAGCTAATACTTGTAAATAAAGCACGTAATTGAGCATATGGTAATTTCTTTCAATACATAAACAACAATATATATTAATCATTTATCCTTTTGAAAAGAAACATTAGCTTTAGAAATGTATGATTCCATATTGTTGCCATTAATGGAAAATAAAAACAATAGTCTTTTCATACACTTGAACTGATGCAGTTGTTAAGTAAATAAACTGGGCTAACATAACTGCTAATATTGTCCACATACTCCTCAATTACAAATGTATCTGCTAAAAACACTACCTGGTGATCATAATGGGTAAGGAAATGTGTATTGGTTCTAAGTAACCAGGTGCTTGCGGCCCCGGATCTTGTTAATGAGGTTACAGATCTTGAGAGCCGGACCCAACTTCAGGCCCATGTATTTCATCATCATATCACTGTTCAGCAATAGCAGTGCTTTCCCATCAATCTCCTGCAATTCAAAAATTTACTCAACATTTTTGTCTATCCTAAAAATCATGTATAAGAAAAATATGAATTTACACACACAAAATTGAGCTATGCTTCTTGTGATGCGTCATACTAGTGAAGATGACTTATCCATTAACTTGAAGTTGTAGGGAATTGTCTACAAGTACTTGGGAAAAATTAAACTATACAATTAATTCACGAGAGGAGATATCAAAGGCCTAAAAAACTGCTGACCAATAAATCTACTCTTTGAACTATTTTTGAATACTGGAACATTAATATTATGAAATGCTGAACTCTTAGGACACCAAACTCAAACACCGACCATACTTCAGTAATTGTAACTTTTCACTCTCAATTCTTTCGAACTTTTTAAAGTTAAAGGCATATAAAGTGTCAGCTCACATGTCTCCTAAAAAGGTCTGCATGACTGGCCAATGCAGGGTCAGTGGCAGCAATGTGTGAGATGACTTCTTCCACTGTCCATTCAGCTGGATCCCCGCGGGGCCGTGGACTTTGGCCAGGATCACTCGCTGACGAGGGGGAAGGCTCTGTATGGGACAGGAAAAAGAATGACATCAAACCAATTCATATACAGAAACTTTCAATTCACACATAACACGTTGTGTGTGGTTGGCATCTCTGCAGATTCCTCATTGACCCAACAAAAAGTTCCCACACACCAGCACAGAGCTAACCATTGAAGAGAGTAAAGGTAGTATGTGATATTTGTGAGCCCTACTGAGAGTCTATTGATAGCATTAAACTGTATGAACACCAATGGGTCATACAGCATACACACTTACAAATAACAAACACCAAAAACCAATGCACACTAACACCTAATGCCCTCAGATCACTTGCCAGTACAACAATTGGTCATGGCAAGGAAACCACAACAGTATACAAACAATATATACGCTCACGGATGCATTATGCAAGCCATGCCTGAGCCTCTAACCTCACTCAGACACATCACAACACCCTAAAGCTTATACAGAACAAAGCCCTAAAAATCATTACAGAATCCACAACTACCACACCTACAGACCACCTGCACCACAAAATCAAAGTTCTCAAGGCACACTAACACTCTCTGCAGCCGCCACAAACTCACAACGCCCACTACAATACATGGCACACCACCCTCACACACCAACAAACATCAAAACAACACCTACCACACACACACACACACACACACACACACAAACTCCTTCTCCAAACCAGACTCAGTAAACTCTCTTGTAATGGTAATGCCTTAATAATATCAGGTTGCCAATGATATTATTCTCATGAATTTATCTATGGATGAATTACATGATTTTACAATGCACCGAGAAAGCTAAAAAGCAGATCCAAAGATGAACATGAAGAAAACAAAGGTGATGTTCAACAATTACATAACAAATCATTAAATTATAGTAGAGGATTTTTTTTTTTTTTATAACACAAACCGTTGGCACCAGTAGGCTTTACAGAGACAGGATGGACTTGCCTCTTGCCTGTTATTTGGCGTAGGTTTTGAATTTTTTATAGTGACGCCTCAAAATTTTACTTTCTCTCTTGAATATGTTGAGAACAATGAGAGGCTATTGCTGCTAAAGCCTCAGATGCATATAACATTGTAAGTCCTGTCTGAGGACAGTATGCCAGTAATTTGGGTAGTCTTTGGCCACTTGGCAATAATACCAAATAATGACAAGTGGCCAGCGGATATTGGGGGATCGAACCCGGGACCCTAGGTTGTCATGCCCGAACGCTGACCACTGTACCACTGCCTCCCCGATGATGCAATGATGATGTAATGAAATGTTTTTAAAAAATACTGAGTGGCCAAAGATCACCCACATGCTGCCATCATTATCCTTGACTGGGACTGCAACGTGAAATGCATCGAGGAGCTTCCACAGGCACCATGAATCTCTCAACAAGAAAAGAGGCCGCACTTAAAAAATCTAACCTGCGCTATTAACGGGCGGAGGACGACCATTCAATGCCTCCATCAAGCCTACCACACCCATAGGACCAAGACATAAAAAAATAATAATAAATTAATAAAAATAAATAAATAAATAAATAAATAAAATAATAACAATAATAATAATAAAAATTAAGAGGTCAAGTTCATGAAAAAAAAAAAAAAGAAGAATTAGGATGGGATGGAATGGTTTTGGTCGACAAAATAATGTTAAGAAAAGTAATCTCACACTGTCACTTAAGAAACAAGGTTTATAATCATTGTGTCCTACCAGTGTTAACATACGGATTGGAAACGTGGTCTTGGTCTTGGAACGAAAACTTGAGCATAAACTGGGAACAAGATGAAGAAATGAGATTAACAGGAATAGTTGGGCAACAAACATCTGCTAGGGACGACTAGAGAAGGTTGGGAGAAGCTATTGCCCTGCAGTGAAATCAAGGCTGACGATGACGATGATGAAGACGATGATGGTGGAGATGGCGAGGGTGATGCTTTATATAATGACTGAAATGCTCACCTTGCAGATTAAGCTTAGACACCTTGGTGGGGGTGGTATCACTGGGTTCTGGAGGAGATTGCCGCTTAACAGCTGTTGTACACTGCTGTGCTGCTTCTTGCTCTAATACACATACACACACACACACACCAGGAGGAAATTATGCTGATAAAATCTGAATCATATTTGAGACCATTCCACCCCACCAATGAATGTATGTATATATATATATATATATATATATATATATATATATATATATATATATATATATATATATATATATATATATATATATATATATATGTTGTTACTTCAATCAAATGTTTCCATAACCATATATGTACCTTCCAAAACCTGCTTTACACCACCCCATCTACTGATCTGCTAACTTTGACATTTCTTGTACAAGTTATATGGTTTGAGTTAAGAGTACAATACAACTAAAACTATGCTTGGTCTTCAAATTAGCCTACATGTTGCAAGATTCAGAGACTTCCGTACATACCTCTCTTGAACTGTGCAGGGCTCTGTCGGGCACATTTGGTACATTGACTAATGGGGTGTTGAGTGTAGAAGTTTTCACAACACATCAGGTCTTCAAACAGGGTTTCAAGGGCACTCCAGAAATCTTCCACCTTCTCCAGGGAAGGGAGTCTGTGTGTCTCAGGTGTTCCTTCAACACTTGCTGGATGGATATCATTTGGAACATTACAGTTAACTTATAAGCACTAGCATGAAGTAGGAAAGGTAAATAATAAATCAATAGATGATTCATGATTTTAGTACCTGACTCATTGTAAATTCTAGTCTACTTCAATTAATCATTTATATATCTATAAAAGTTGCAGTTTTGATATAAATGTTTGGTACAGTAGTTTAATGTCTTACACCCTTTGAAAACTCCACTCAAAGTAGTGACTGCATCATATATCATATCCAATAATACACTTACTTTTAATGATAACTTTGCCCGTGCCTTGAGGTAGAAGAGATGTAACAGTCCTGGAGTCAGGGGCGGCATCTACCAGAGCCTGGATGGATTCCCGCACCACCCGGTTGAGGCTGCCTGGCCCAAACTGTAGTGGTAGCTCCCCAACCCGGCTGTTGTCAAGGTAGGGGCCACAGGTGCAGCCATGGTTGACATACACTACCACTAAGGTCAACACAAAAGGGATACGCATTAGTACACAGTAGCAGCTACATCATATTTGAGCATCAAGAACAATCACTATATATTCTAATTAAAGTCTATTACATATAACATTAATCATCTGTACAGTCAATTATACTAAGAATTGTAACACCTCCACTGAGTTTCAATCAAAAACTGACAAATGGCAACCCATCCATTTTGACTTAAATTTCTTAATTAATATCTTATTGAAATGAGAATATTATATTGATTTGTAACTTCAGATGGACTCTATATCATTTATAAGATAGTAATTTAACTCTCTTGCACATCAATAATGGTTAAATTATATTTTCTTGGCGTTGTTGAACTTTTTTGACAGAATACTGGTGAACCACTTTTATGAATCACATTGGTTCTATGACCTCAATCTTTATAGTAATTATTAGTTACGGCACTATCGAAATGCATGTATTTATGGGTAATTTGCTTCAGGCCCAAAGCCATTATTAAATATGCCACCCTACACAAAGCATATACTACCTGTAAACTTCAAGCACCTTAATTAGATGACAAGACAATGTTGGTAAAAAATTTAGTTCTTAGAAACTGTCAAAAGTATATCATCAAATAAGTAAATGTCACTGTACAGTTGTATTTATATTCAATTTTGTGTTTTTTGCATAAATTACAGCCCTTGAAGCTGAGCAGGATGTTCCTGGAGGGAATGAGGCATCAAGAAACATAGATAGATAGATAGAGATGGAGTGGTAAGGGTAAGGAAGGTAAATGGTGATGTTAGAGTGGAAGATAAATCAGCTAGTGTGTGCAGATGATGCAGCTTTAGTGGTAGATTTGGAGGAGAAATTGTGTCAGCTAGTGGAAGAATTTGAATAAGTAATGAAGAGGAGGAACTTGAATGAATGCAAATACAGTAAACCCACTTTAAATGGGACCCGAATATTTTGGATAGCAGATAAATTGACCTCTTTCAGGGCTCTGTACACAAATATAAAAATTTAACCAAAATCCAGGATATATGGTGCGTTTACAGACAGAGTCCAGACAGATATTATAAATTGTAAGAAAATATGTGCGTGCATGAGCCTGCACGAATTGGGCATTTCCCGTAAGCGACAAGAAATGGTCTACACCACATCCTGAGGGGTAAACAGGCCAAATTATATCATATAAAATCAAAACATTCTAATGTGCAGACCTCACATAGACATGTAACACTCACCTGAGGCACTTAGTTTATGAACTGTTGAGGTATCTGGTTCAGTGACTGTAATGCTGGGTGATTTTTGTAGTGGAGACAGCTTAGTGGAGTCTGTTCCTTCTGGGCTTGGGGAGCAGGACAGTATCTTGTGAGAGGTGGATACAGAATGTGAGGTAAGGGGAGATTCAAGGGTCCTTGGGGTGGAGGGGCGTGAGGGAGAGCTACTTGACGAACTGATAGTGGGAGCAGCAGTTGTAGTGGTGGTGATGGAGGGAGTATCTGACAATGTAGTAGTTGTGGTTATGGTGGAGGCAGCAGGAGTGCCTTCAGAACCCACTGATCCTGCAGTGGCCTTGGAGGATGAGGATGAAGGAGGAACAGCTGCCGAGGTCACTGGTGATGATGATGATAATGACTTGGATGCCGATGACTTACTTGAAGATGAAGACTTGGTGACAGACAGGGATGATGAAGCACTTGATGTACATGAAGATGATGATGACGATGATAATGACAATGATGAGGTTGATAATAGTGGCTTAGTGTGTAACAATTGTTTTGACAAGGCAGCAGTTGGTTTCTGCTGCTGAGGTGATGATTTAGTGGCAGCAGAAGGTTGTGGTGGCGATTTGGCCGTGGACGAATGCTGTATGGACTTAGCAGTGGGTGAGGCCTGGTGGGATGGATCAGTGTTGCTTTGGGGTGGAGACGGGGACTGCTGTCTACTCCGAGAACCCGGCTTGGTGGGAGAGGAGGGGGAGGAGACAAGGTTCTTCTCTGGTACTATCTCCGGAGACTTGGCTGAAGCACTGGCCAGTGGAGGCGGGATGTTCAGGACCCGAGCCTTGTAGCGGCTGCTTGGAGGACCCCCTAACAAAGAACACATCACAATATAAATTAATTTCTTAATAATAACAATAATAATAATAATAATAAGTCACAGATTTCTGCTTGTAGGAACCCCACACCCCAATCTTCTTGTGTGCTACCCTTCTATTCTCTTGCAAGTATTAACACAGTCTACGTCTCATACCAACAGAATCTAAACTATGATCTAGTCTAACATCTAGTTGATCTGGACAAAGTATAACTTAACTATAGTGGTCAGTCAAGTCTGAATTAATCCAGTCTCTAGAAAAATGTATCCGTATTAAAGAGCTTTATTAGATGTTGTGAAATCATTTGAAAACCTGTTCAAGGGTGTCAAGACAACTCAGAAAATTAGCCAAGGAGCTGCTATGTATCGGTATTGGTGTACTTGTGTTATCTGTAGGGACCAAGATTACAGTCAATTACCTACATATCATATTTGTAGTTCAGGGTTTCAAGGACTGAGATTCATATGTATGACTTACATGGTTGAGAACGCTTCAATATAGTGTGTTACTGATTTATTGCTTTGATTCCGAGTCAATGTGAAGGCTGGAATAAAGACAGTTGGGAGAACCTGGTGAGTCTGAGCCAGGACTGGACGGTCTGGTCTGGTCTGTACTAGAGGCAGATTACACTACATGACGATACTCTGCACTGTACATATTTCTGCACTCAGTAAATGAAGAAAAAGGAAGGAAATGTTCCCCTACACCCCTCCTACACTAGTGAGCTGGTAACAACTTGATGAAGGGGAAGGTACATACACATTTGTCCTGGGGGCTGCAAGGGGTGTCCAGACATAGCACACCAACCCACAGGGAAGATGTCTCTTGAATCATAGTGACACCAGTAGTCAAAAGCTCCTCTCCATCCATCAAAGGTCACGTGGATCATGTCTCCATTCACAGCTCCTGCGCATGAACAGAACAATAACTCACATGAAAAAAAATTACAATGTTTGGTGGGAAGGATAGCAATTTGTTTGTGATGTTAAGCAACGTTGAAAAAAAAATTAAATAAAGACACTTAGGAACATTGAAAACAAACACAACTCACACACACAGAGAGAGAGAGAGAGAGAGAGAGAGAGAGAGAGAGAGAGAGAGAGAGAGAGAGAGAGAGAGAGAGAGAGAGAGAGAGAGAGAGAGAGAGAGAATCATGATAATTACAAGGTGGCCTACCCCTTGTCTTACCTATGCATTAATCAAAATACAAATAGAACTACAAACCTTTCAATCCTTGCTACATCTACTACAAAATACTCATAATACTAACAATGATAAGAGTGCCTTTAGGTCAACCGTGCAGCAGTACTCACCAACAGTTGCTGCGCAGATCAGCTGTGGATTCTTTTTGTCTACAGCCTCTAGCTTCATGCCCACCTCAAAGTAGTTTTTGGATGGTGTGGGAGGTTCTGAGCGGAAGATGTGCGGAGGGGAGACCTCAGCATTGTGAAGGGTCTTGAGAAGGAACATGGGCCATGAAGATGCATTCATCCGGAATCCTAAGTGAAGAGTAAAACTTTCATATATGTGATGCCTCCATTGTACCTACTCCGTTTTTATTACTCTTCTGATCAATGCTTTTTTTTACTAAAATAACTGACTTATGCAACAAAATCAAGAAAGATGCAGTTATGCTATGTATGTATCCCGAACAGGTGAATGTAACGTGCTGGTCACCATCACATATCAGACACAATCCAATACACTGAGGACAAGAGAACTGGCCTTTAGTTTTGTAGCTGCATTTCATGAAACACTGTATGGTGCCCATATAAAGCTTAATATATTATTCACTATACATTTGCTTGGCAAATACTTGAAGTATTGGATAATGAGTGCTTGTGAACAGTTACAGGAGTGAGATGGCTTGATAGACAGAAATTATATCATGAGAGATGTGTGAAAATCCCCCCAGCTTGATAAACAGAGCAAAACAGAAAATGCTAAAGTGGTTTGGTCATGTAGAAAAACAAGGCAGGAGAAAATTTTTTAAAGAATACACAAATCCAGAGACAAGGTTAAAGGGAACACAAAGAAAGAGATGAAGAGTAACCAAGGCCTATAGAGTCACGATCTGAAAAGATGAAGTCCCCAAGGCCTATAGAGTCACGATCTGAAAAGATGAAGAGTCACCAAGGCCTATAGAGTCACGATCTGAAAAGATGAAGAGTCACCAAGGCCTATAGAGTCACGATCTGAAAAGATGAAGAGTCATCAAGGCCTATAGAGTCACGATCTGAAAAGATGAAGTCACCAAGGCCTATAGAGTCACGATCTGAAAAGATGAAGTCACCAAGGCCTATAGAGTCACGATCTGAAAAGATGAAGAGTCACCAAGGCCTATAGAGTCATGATCTGAAAAGATGAAGTCACCAAGGCCTATAGAGTCACGATCTGAAAAGATGGTGGATAAATTAATACTGTTTGCGTTCAAGAATGTAAACAAGCACACACTGTCCATTGACTGCCCTATAAATGGTAAGCCTATCCCTACACATCCTACCAGTGTTATGCCTCCTCACAAACCATTAGTCACCTCCTTGAAAGGAGACCCCTCGTGTTGGATCCTAATGATTCCTCCCTCGGGTTCAGCTTCCTATTAATGTCTGTAAGGAATGTAGAGCGCGAGGGAGCACAAGTAAAGGAATAGTGTTAGAGAAAGAGGAAAGTAGAGAGAAGTGATTAGTTGCAGCACGTAGTCACTATAGCCGGGTTGATGCCTGCCATTACTCCTCAGTGATGAAAGTCTTCAGTGAAGGTTGTATGTGTTGTATCACTGGGATTTTGTTCTGTGGCCATTACCCAAAGAAGAATAAAAATGCTACTAGTTGAAGATTATGAAAAAATGGAAGAATCCCTGTTGTTTAAGGGGAAACTTAGATGTAGAAACACCAGAAATTGATCTAAAAAGGAGGAAGAAAAGCTATGTAGTGAGAGGATGGTCAAAGTCAACCCAACTCCACTTAGGCCTTGGTGATCATTATGATTGGTAAGACGTCACCAAATTGAGTGTACTGTCACTGATTGATCCGAGACACAGGCCTGTCATGGCTACTTACTCCTTTACATCAATTTCTAAGTGTTTCAAAAACACAAGACATAACAAGAAGTCAAAGGAACATGCAATAAACCTGATAGATTGATAGACAGTGTTGGTAATAAGAAGTCATCATGAAGTATAAGATTGTGAGTATTAACTGACCTAAAGGAGGCTGCAACATGCCCCCGTGCTCCTCACAGTGACCCACAGGATGGATCTCATTGTTGCAGTCCACCAGTCGCCAGAAATCATTTTTGTTGTCCGAGCCATCAAGGCGGAGGCGAAGGCGCGGCCCTAGAGTTCCTACCACTGTGGCAATGCAGGTGGAGGTTAAGTTCCGAGGGTCCAGCGCCTCAAGCTTCATGCTGATCTTGAACTCATTCTTGGGAGGGATTTTGTGCTGGAGAAAATAAATAAAAATATTGAGTGGTGGGAGAATTGTGTATTGCATTTACATGTTATTTTAAAGGTAATAATGGTTAGAACTTCATAGGATCAATTTTGAAAAAGAAAAGGGTAGGTCACATCTAAAGAGTAGTAAATACATCAGTCTGAGAGAAAAATAATCCAACCTTAGGAGTAATGTAGTGTTATTTGTATACCTTTGAACGCTTCATAATGTTTCAATGGCTAATTTAAAGTGATGGAACCCAAGATTATACAGTGTTAGAAACTTTCTCCACTTATTTGTGAGTGATGTTGCTCTCCCTGCCACTGTCTACTTGCAATGTTATTCTACTTTGCTATCTGTGTGTAAGACTTTCAAGTTTATTTCCCAAATGTTCATAATGTACACTTTCTTCATCACTTTTGATCTTCCCATCCTTTCCACCTCACCTGACCACACCACCTCACAACACTGTTACCTCCTCTAATACCATATCATTTATAAACATTACAATTGTTCAAAGTCTCATTCTTGACCACATCTTTCCTCCACACCTAACTGACATCCCTCTACATATCTATATTTACTATTCTCACACCTGGCATCCCAAGCTTATGCCATGTTACATGATATATAAAATGAGAATTCTTCTACCCAATCATCATATGAATCAGTCAGATGCAGAATGACAGGAGACTTTTCACTTAGGCTGTGATGTAGCTGGTGCTCACCTGTTTGAAGCACTTAGCAGGAGAGGGCACAGAACTAGTCTCCACCAGGTAGTCTTCCCACTTGAACTCAGCAGCTGCCTCTATTTGTGCCAAGGCTGCTGCACTCAGCCCACGCCCTGAAGCAAAAATCATCACCATGTACCAGCCTGGTGTTGCTTAGCTAATCATAACCTGCTTCACCTGATACCAATGGAATCATATCAAGTAAGCCCAAGAGGTGTCTCAGGTTAAGTCAAAGAATATCCGAGTACAATAACTTTGAACAACTTACAAGGAGAATGCACAAACACTAAAAAAGCAGCATAATAATGACTTATAACAGCTACAGACGAGCCACAGCATACTTCTACAAATATCTAAATGAAATATTGTATCAAAGAAAAAATACATCAACTAAACTATATGGCACGATTACTTTTTAATCATCAGATAAAATAAATTTCAAACATCTTTCTAATGGGTAGGATGTTTTCAAACCCCAAACCCAGGATACAGACAAGACCTTCATCTCAACTCTGACCAAGTAAAGTTAAAAGGATATTCCCAGCTGGGATTAAATCAATTTCTGGTCTGGAGATGCCTTTATTTTGATGATCAAATTATGTAAAGCATTATGAAATGATTAATGAAATCATGCATAATTAAAGCATTGTGCATGATGAAATTATGCAATACCATGATACATTGTTCAAAAAGCTGAATAATAAGAGCTAATAATTGTTGCATGCTCTACAAAGAGGCTTGTTAAATTGTTATAAAGTATTTCAAGAAACTATGAAGTATATAAGCATAATAAAAAACAAGCAATTCAACCCAGCAGCATTATAAAGGTCTAACACTACAGGGATAAGCTGGAGACATTCAAACAAAATAATAATGATGATGTTATAAGATGGTAGAAGTTGAAGAGAAGCTTAACTAACAGATCAGCTGGTTCAAGGAAGTACACCAATACTACTTCAAACACTACACACACACCTGGTACACCACATCACATCACACATTACCAAACTTCCATATACTTTTACACTCCACCAACAGTTAGGAATGACAATTATCTTGTATATAACATGCTAACCTCACAACTAGAGCCTCACCCACACTCTTCATTCACAGTCATGCACCCATACACAGTCATGCATCCATACACAGCCATGCACAGTCATGCAAGGCTAAAACATCAATGAAATGAAAGCAATTTTTGAAAGATTGCATACAATTATGAATAATGAAGCAGAAAGTTGAACACACTCACTTTACAATGCTTACACCAACACCTACTCACACATACAGCCTTTCACAGTTATCAAAAGAAGAAAATTAAAAAAACAATCACAATTTTGTTTTGCACCAAAGTAATTTAACATGCAAGTCTATTATAACAAATAAAAGGTTTTTCATAATAAGCTTCCACACTTTCAAAAACTCACGAATTTACCTCCTGGCTGTTTTTAAGAACAGACTCTCACCCTACAGCACACAAAAACATGTACATGTACATGCACACACAACCACAGATACACACACATGCATCAACACAACACAAAGATGAATGCACGCACACACACATACATTCTCTCACCATCCTTACTTACACCCAGCTGAGCCAGGCCTCCACCTCTCACACAACCAAACACCCTCCAATCTACCTTTCCTACCCGGGGCCACCTCCGCCAGGGCCTTCTCCATGGGGGACACTCCATTGCCTGAGGAAGGGGACATGCTGGAAGGTGGAGTGGTGACCATAGACGACACAGAGGACACCATGCCCACCTCCTCCTCCACTGATGTCTGCTCCTTCTCCTTCTTGGCCCATGCCTTAAGACACTCGTTGCTGCACACTTCCCTTCTCCGGCCACTTGTTGTTTCACACTTGACTGGTGTTGTGCGAATCACATTGTCACAGTTGGCACATGTTCCTTGCTGTTCAGGACAAAGGAGTGAGAGGGATGATTTAATACAGATACATGTCACCCTAACCTGGATTATGTCATTAAATGGACTCACAAACCACTAATTTGGAAGTCATTTTGCTATCTTTCTATCTATACTCGCCCCATTGTAAGGTAGCGAAATCCACCCTAATTTGGGAGGAGCTCCTCTGAGCCTGTCAATCACTTACTGCTGATTGGTTGACAAAGTTCAGAGCAAATGTGGAGATATAGAATCACCTCTATAAACCATTTCATATGTTTTCAAAAATTGCCTATATTGAGTTTTGAGTCATCCATTCCTCATCTTGAATTACTGCTCTATCACATGGGATGAAGAATATGTCATACAATCTAAGAGAAAATACTGAAATTTGGTGAAGAATAAAAGTTTGCTAAGAGCAAACAGGTGATACAAGTCAGCTGACAATTCACCACTTGGAGGCAAAACTGACATCCTAGACATAGCTGATAATGACCTAACATCTTCGTAGCGGTGTGCTTTTGTGTGTGTGTGTGTGTGTGTGTGTGTGTGTGTGTGTGTGTGTGTGTGTGTGTGTGTGTGTCATTCACCATGGTCTGGATGATCACACGCTGGACTCGTGATCATAGCCATTACCATCCCCGAAAGAGCTCAGAGCTCATAGAGATGGATCTATGGGTAAGGCTGAGGCATCTCACACAACACACACACCCATCCCCTTGCTCAAGGGTGACACTAACCATGACCTGGCAGGGAAAAATCCTTAGTGGCTTGAGCGAAGTTCGAACCCACGCCTTGCCAAGCGAAAGGCGGGGACATTAACCACTGAACAACGGGAGTGGTGTGTGTGTGTGTGTTCATATATATATATATATATATATATATATATATATATATATATATATATATATATATATATATATATATATATATATATAGTGGTGCCTCGCATTACAAGTTTAATTCGTTCCATGACCAAGCTCGTTTTACGATTTGCTCGTTTTGTAAATCAATTTTCCCCATTGAAATTAATTGAAATATAATTAATCCGTTCCAAGTCCCAAAAACCAGCCCAAATTTTATTTTTTTTCAAAATAGAAAATATGTAAGTACAGTCGCCCAAGGAAGTGGTGGCGCCTTTTACGGAGACTTTCGTTCAAAAATTAGATTATGGCAACACTAACAAATGGAATGAAATATCCTTATAACTTGTTAGGAATGTCATTATATTTGCGAATTGTTACTGTAAATGAACTAAAAATATATTACAATTGATAATTAAATCTAGTTATTGAAAAACAACCATCTAATCATGATATTTCATTTAGACTTGTCGAAGCATTTTGACATCAAGGTTTTCGCTCACAGAGAAATTCAAAGGAAATTAACTTTTATAAGTAAAATTTATGCATACATAAGACTATATATTTATGATCTTAAATATCAAGCAAAATACAACTCAAAAAAATATGTATGAATTGTTTAAACATTCTCCATTAAGAATTATGATAATATAAATCTACATTCAAACTCTCGCTTGACGATGACGTCATCGGGCAGGACGTTCCTTAAGATATTGGCAATATTCAGTCTTCACTTAACGGTCGGTAATAGGCAATAATTAGTATATCTTCAAATACCAGCAATATGTTATGATTAATATATCTTTAAATAATGATAATAATAATATTATAATTAATATATCTTTCTATAATGATAATAGTAATATTATAATTAATATATCCTCATATAATGAAAATACTGGTAATAGGTTATAGTCTATATATCTTCAAATAATAATAATAGGCTATAATTAATGTATCGTCTTTAAATTATAATATTATAATGTTCAACCGTTGGTGCACGATGATGTCATCATGCTGGATATTCAACCATAGGCGCACAACACCATGCAAGTAATATATCATCTTCAATTACTAGTAACTAAACTTTAGTTAACATAACGCCTTCAGATACCGGTAATTAAGCTATGATTAATATATTATCTTCAAATATCGATAACTAAGATTTAATTAATATATCGTCTTCACATAACGGAAACTAAACTATGATAAATACAATATATCGTCTTTACATACCGGCTGCATTGTCCTAATACTATTTTTGAATAATTATTTGCAATGTTATGGTGCATAAAAAATGGGTTTTAATGATATTGATAATTGACTATAAAAAAAAAAAAACAGCAGTGAATACAAATACCTGTGAGGTGCAGTTGCAGATGTCGCCAGAACGAAACTATCTGAATTATGTGCCACAACTTTTTTGCGTGACTGTACAAGACTAATGACAATTATAAAAACATAATACAGGGTAAAGATTTGTTTCCTTAACCACTCGATATCTTGTTACCTTTATAATGCACTGCAAATTCAACCTCAGAAACTTATTCAGATCACTTCAAACAGTTATGCCGCTCAATTACAGAAAAGAATATGAATTGTTTTTCTTTTTAAGTTACGTTAGGTTTGGTAAGGTTTACATTACGTTTAGTTAGGTTTGGTTGGATTAGTTTTGGTTAGACTTATGCTATGTTAATTTAGAAGCTATCAAATGTTTTCTGACTAAAAGTAAGGTAGTTGTGTGAGGTGCAGACGCCATTTTCTTTGGTAGCCAAATGCCATTCTGGTGAAGATGTAAAAATCTACCGAAAAAAATTGCTTTGTTAGCATAACCTTCCCAGAGCTTCAGTTAAATAAGCCAAACCAAAACTAACCCAACCAAACCTAACTATAAACCTAACGTAACACAAAAAAAATCAATTCACATCGGCATAACTGTTTGAGGTAATCTGAACAAGTAACTGAGGTTGAATTTGCAGTGCATTATAAAGGTAAGGAGATATCAAGTGATTAAGGAAACTAATCTTTACCTAATACAGTCAAAGAGAATGCAAATGAAATAATATAAACTGGTTTTATTAATTTAATAACCTTAAAGATGGGATGATTTGTGCGCAAGGAAGACGATGGAGCGGTGGAGGAGGAGGAGTTCCTTTCTCATGTTTATCAATGATTTCTTTCTTAATTTCTATCGTTATTAGCTTTTTCTTTTTTTCAGAACTTTTCTTGCCACTAGTCTTAGGACCCATGGTAACACAACTACAGTAATTATTATAAAATAATAGTAAAATTACACACAAAACTAAAACAAAAACACTGGGAAAACACAATAGTGATGCTTCTACAACAAGAAATCCACATGAACTGAGTGAGCGGTTCTCATGCTTGTCGGGAGAGCGTGTGCGAGCCTAGCGGTCACTGTATGAACCACGCTTGTAGTGCGGATTTCTACTCGTAAAACAAGACAAAAATTTACCCGAGGGTCGGCTCATTCTACAAATTACTCATTATATGGTTCACTCGTAATGCGAGGTTCCATTGTGTATATATATATATATATATATATATATATATATATATATATATATATATATATATATATATATATATACACACACACACTCCTACCTCGTTTTAACGGAGAAAAGTGGGAAAACAGGGGTCCGATAATGCTGATTGTCCATAGTTACCGATACTAAGTCTGTATTGGCTAATATCAACAATTACACTACCAAAGGAAGAGGAATAATATAGTAGTGTACATTTAATGAAACACACTATCCAATCTGACAGTGTAAAATACCTGTACACTATAATACACTAATTTAACATTTGTAATATAGTGCTATACATTAAATGAAGCACACTATAAAATACCTGTATATTGTAAGCATACACTATAATACAGAAATTTGCAGATTTTGTCCGTTACTTCTGATATCCGTTAAAGGGAAGTCCGTAAAAACGAGGTATGAGTATGTATATATATATATATATATATATATATATATATATATATATATATATATATATATATATATATATTATATACATAAATATAGTAAAATCTGGTTTATCAGGCATACAAAACATTGGCACCTTTAATATAGTGGTGTGAATTGGCTCGGGCATAAATAAGATATAGTTAATAATTTTTTTAAATAGTAGATCAAACTACCTTTCTTACCTTCATGAGAGCTTTCCTGTACTCTGAGAGGCACATTTCTGAGCAGAATTCCCGTTTGCCTGAGCTAGTCGGAAACACATACTTCAGCTGAGACTTGACCTCTGAGCACCAGGTACATGTCCGGGGGTTCTTTGGGGGCCGACCAGGACCTGCATGATAACAAAGACTATACTCTTTTCAGCCTATCTGCACTATGGCTGTGCTACAATGCATATATACAATACTATAGCCACTTGGTTCCAACAAATGATACCGTGTTGACATTTCTTGTTTTCACTCCTCAGAACTTGTAAATGGATTCTATGTCAACACGGATCAGGCTTTATAGCAGTATATAAAACCTCAAAAGGTCTGAAAAAAATTTGACAGAGAAGATCTGTTTGCGTGGGATGACAGAAATACAAGAGGACACGAGAAGAAACTGAAAAGGTCTACATGCAAGAGATATAAAAAAAAATACAGCTTCCCAAACAGAAGCACAGAAACCTGCAATAAACTTGATGCAAGAAATATTCATGATTTCAAAAGCAAACTGGATAATAGTAGATTTGGAGACGGGACAGTACGAGCATAGCTCTTTTCCTGTATGTTACTAGGTAAATACACACACACACAAACAAACACACACACACACACACACACACACACACACACACACACACACACATACACACACACACACATTTATCACCAGAGAAACATCTAGATTGAATACTTGGTGACACATTTAGGATGCTAAGAAATGTACGGATGGCTTTTCACTTCCCAGATAAGGATAATTGTATAATAAAAATGTTATATTAAAAATGCTCAAATATATCAAGGATTTTACATTTCTAGCAAAGAACATAATTCAAAATTAATATTTCATAAATGTCACCAACATATTCTATCAAGATCAGCATACTGTATAAATACTGTATAAATATTGTATAAATGGTAATGACATCAAATATTCTCACCTCTTCCTGGTGTTGGCATCTTGCTGCAGGTGTCTCAAAGCCTCACATCACTGGTAACATCTCCGCCCACATATCACTTCCTGCGACAATGAACACCACAATATCAGCAAATACCAAACAGCGAGTAATTTTCACTAGCACGTATCCAAGAATTTACGGATGCTGGGACCTTACCAGTCAATTCTAAATACTTTTCTTTAATCTAGCACAGGCATACAGATACAAGGTGCAACATATATAATATAATATAATATAACATGCCCCTCAAGTGTATAATATTATGTACAAAAGTTTCCCTCATTGTGTGCCAGCAGGTGAATGTTGTGCTTGAGTGAGTGGATGGAGGAGTGATCTGGGAGTGAATATGTTTACTGGAGGCTGGTTTGGGGATGATAGTGTGTGTGATAATGTGTGTTAGGTGTTGTTTTAATGTTTGTTGGTGTATGAGGATGGTGTGCCATGTATTGTAGTGTGTGTGTGTGTGTGTGTGTGTGTGTGTGTGTGTGTGTGTGTGTGTGTGTGTGTGTGTGTTGATAATAGTGTATTTTGTTGTGGTCAATAAAATAATAATAATAATAATAATGGTGTGTGTATGCGTATGTATGTATGTATGTATGTATGTATGTGTGTATGTATGTGTGTGTGTGTGTGTGTGTGTGTGTGTGTGTGTGTGTGTGTGTGTGTGTGTTGTTACTTGGATTTACTTGGAAGAGTCTTGGTCACTGCCTCAGAGCCATGCTGATGCACTGCTCCTGCTGAATGCCGTGTCCCTTCTTCTTAGGTTCACTTGGTCAGCTATTGAATTTGATGCCGCCCTGCACAGTGAGGTGTATCCAGGGACTGGTGGTTCATCAGGCAGTTGGTGATATTCCTCACTTGTTTTGGGAGACTGGTTAACAGTTTGGGACCATTGTGACCTAGGCTGGCCGTGACTAGGTTCTTAATTTTTGTTGAGGTATGGGAAGGTACTGATGTCCTGGTGCAGGTTCGTTCTGATAATAGTGTATTCTGTTGTGGTCAATAAAATAATAATAATAATAATAATAATAATAATAATAATAATAATAATAATAATAATAATGTGTGTGGTGTGTGTGTGTGTGTGTGTGTGGTGTGTGTGTGTGTGTGTGTGTGTGTGTGTGCATTTTTATGACTAGCTACAAGTAATTGTTGTGTGGTCTACTTAAGATGTTATGCATGTATTTACCTAGTTGTATTACCTAGTAGTGTCTATATTATAATGAGTAGGGAAGAGGGAGAGGAGGAAGAGTGTCTGCGTGTGGATTAGAGAAGAAGAAAGAAAGGTTTGTGTGTGGAATTGAATATGAAGAATTATGTCGTAATATTTAGATAACATTAGCGTGTTCTCCCGAGGTTAATACTTACATGTCAGATAGAATTAAGGTTGCAGAATAGCATGCAATATATATCAACTTTCGGAAACTTGTTAAAGCAAAAAAAAATAAAAATAAGGTAAAAGATAGAAGACACTGATGTTATCTCCATATTATCCGAATTATAATGCCGATCCATATTTAACCCACATGGCTGATACCGTATTGCCTAAAATGAATTATATTTTAGCATAAATATAACTAGCGACACAAAAAATAGACATGTTTTCAGTTATTACCAAGTTATGAACGGCGTTTTAAGTTAGGTTAGGTAAGGATGGGTTAAGTTAGGTTAGGAAAGGTTAGATTCAATTCTCTTAGAACTCGAAAATGGACTATGGAAGGCTTGCCAGTGGTGGATTAAGTTAAGTTTAAAAGGTTAAGTTAGGTTTGGAAAGCTTATATTTAATGATAGATCTATGTATTTTCCTAGTAATTGGAGCGGAATTAAATGTTATGTAAGGATCAACTATCATGAAAATTATGACACGTTAACTATGATACGTGAAGCCAAAGAAGCACCAGTAATAGGAAAGAAAGAAAATGACGCCTCAAATCACTAAAATAAAAAAAAATAAAAAAAATATACGGTAGTAAAGAAAAAAAGAATAACAGGAAACGTTACCTTACCAAAACATTAACTTGTGCAGCCTTTCTGAACCTTAACTTCCTATAAAATAAATATAATATAACCTCTTTGCTATGAGGTATGCGTATGAGGTATGAGGTTCCCGCGGTATGAGGTATAAGGTTCATTATCAGACCATTACATGCCTCTAATATACACAATGGCTGCCTTTAAACACTATTACACACCTGGCCGCCTCCTCAGTCACGTCTCCTGGCCCACGCACACACGCACACACACGCACACACGCAGTAAGCTCCTGTTAATTATAATAAAAACAACAAATAGCAGCCGCCATAGTGTTGTGGCGTCTGATGCAGCGCCGAGACTGAAGGAAAATGGCGGTGGTTGAGAGGCCGACTCTTCTAGTTCAAATTATATCCATTATGAAGAATAAACCTTCCATAATAGTGTGAGTAAACTATTTATTTAATGTATGCAATTATAAATGTAAATGTACTTAATTGCCGAGATAGAAGGAAAATGGTGCTGGTGGTTGTGAGGGTGACTCTTCTAGGTCAAACTATATATATTATAATGCAATAAAGCTTCCATTTTGCATAACATTGTTGTGTTTGAACTATGTATTTATTATGATAATGTCAACGATTCTATCACTCAAGAATATTTTCAAACACTTCATTAATATTTCATTTCATACACTTCCTTAACACTTCATTTCTATACACTTCATTGATACTTCACTTCATACACTTCCTTAACACTTCACTTCATACACTTCCTTAACACTTCACTTCATACACTTCCTTAACACTTCACTTCATAAAGCTGGAAACATTTACTGATACACATAAACAATTAGGATCAGTGTGGTGTAAACATACATATTAACCATTCTAAAACTTAATTATTACTCTCGAAGAAGGAAACAAGATTATTTCCCCTAAATTCTCACATGTCCTGTTTACAATCATTCATTACGTAATTACTTGTCACTCCGCCATATGTATAAAATCTAAAAACCTACGCCAAATAACAGGCAAAAGGCAAGTCCATCTTTGCCTCCATAAACCCTACTGGCGCCAACGGTTTGTGATAAAGAAGAAGAAAAAAACAAGGAAGTTTAATGTATATATAGTTTATATACTGCTGTCAAGCGACTTCTTACTGCGCTAGCGGTGAATAACCTTGAAGGAATTGTTCAGTAAAAAGTAGCGGCCACCGTTAACACAGGCTGAGTTGAGGCAGGAATATCGACGCGATGCAACACTAAATCACGAACATCTGCTATTAAGGTGCCGGAAAAGATTACATTACACTCAGTACTTGGCATCGTGTGAGTGTATGTGTGTGTGTGTGTGTGTGTGTGTGTGTGTGTGTGTGTGTAACAATAATACTGATAATAACTAACGGTTTATTTTAAATTGCACCCATAAGCTGAAAATATACATTATAAGCTTACATAATTCCAAAAGTGAGGAGTAAGGAGAGAGAGAGAGAGAGAGAGAGAGAGAGAGAGAGAGAGAGAGAGAGAGAGAGAGAGAGAGAGAGAGAGAGAGAGAGAGAGAGTGTGTGTGTGTGTGTGTGTGTGTGTGTGTGTGTATGAGTTAATAGCAGACGATCACGAATCCAGCGCGTGATCCTTGCAAGTTATACAATAAGTTAATTCGCCTCTCTGAACCGGAAGGTGATGAGGCGCGGAGGAATTTGATCCCCACGCCACAACCAGCCGAGGAGAGGAGAGGCGAGGCGAGGACATGATAAAGGACCAGGTACTGAGGCTGGTGGTCCATTGGTGTGCGGGGCGCGGCGCGGTGCAGGATACTAGTGGGTAGCTGACTGGTTTTTGCAAATTGTAGGCAACATGAGGTGAGG
>JAPQNM010000960.1:0-7500 GCA_029783475.1 Metacarcinus magister | reverse complement strand
CGGCTTCTCAGCTGCCCCTCCCTCACCCCTCCAACCCTCCTCGATCCATCGCTACATCTTCTCACCCTCCACATCCTACGAGAGGGGAGAGGCGTCGTCAAGATTCTCGACGACAGGTAAGGGGATCGAGAGTCGAGTCGGACGAGATCGGCTCCTCAGCGCTCTTCTTTTTCGTCTATTTTCCTCACGATCGTACAGAGGGAGGACGGAGGAGAGAAGCGGAGGGCAGTCAAGTCCACAGATTCAGTGCCGCAGCGTATCGGCTCATCGCAGGGCTCCAGACGTCAGTTCGAGAGTCGATGGAGCAAGTATCGCCAGAGTGAGTACAGCAGAGTAGGTCGTCGGTTGTGCGGAGAAGCCGGGACGAGAGGCATGCGAGAGAGTCGGAGAGGAGAGGTCAGGAGGTGCGAGGAGTGGTAGGGCGCATCCCGGGGCTGCTCTCTCTCTCAGGTAGAAGGGGTATCGGAGGGACGCATCGATGTCTACTCTACTCCCTGATCCCTCCCTTCCTCCTCTCCCTCGAACTCTCTCATTCTCCCTCTCCGGAACCCCTCGCCTTCTCCTCCCTCGCCATCTCCCCGCCTCCCCTGTTCCCATCTCCCAGCCTCTCTCTCTCCCCGCTCTCCATTCTCTCCCTCTCCTCTCTTCCACTCTCCTCCTCTCTCCTCCTCACATATCGAAGCGGTGTCAGTACGAGTCGGTCCGGGAGGGTGTAGCGTTAGCATGGCCGTCTCTCGTCGTCGTCTGCGGAGACTAGACGGGGTGAGGTCGGCAGAGGGATCGAGAAGAGAAGACGAGGCGAGAATAGAATGAGGGGATACGAGATAAGAGTCGAGATCCTCGTCGGTCATGTCTGTCAGATAAGCCAGGCCCCACGGACGGAGAGAGGATCGGACCCAGCGTGTCGAGACTGTAGTGAGCAGTCCAGGCTGCGTCCGTCTTCGTAGAGGCGTTCGGTCCGAGACGGGTAGAGGGTGAAGAGGTAGTCGGTCCAAGGCACGGGAGGAGTCATGTCGGGGGAGGCGAAGCTGTGAGGAGATCGCGGTAGCCTCAGGCTCTCGCGTCTGGTAGATCTCTCAGTAGGCAGTAGGGGTCCAAAGGAGTCATGCAGTCGTCAGTTCAGTCCGAAGCAGCCCAGCATGCAGTCATCCCGCAAAGATCTCGAGGCTAGTCGTCATCATCGGTCAGAGAAAGGAGGCTCCGGACAGGTCACGTCAGCCTCCCTCCGTACTCTCTCGTCATGTAATCGTGGACTGTTCCCTACTAGTTTATAGGCGTTCAGGTGCAGGAGTCCAGTTCCTCACTGCGAGTGGCGATGCTCTGCAGTCAGGCCCTCCGCGCGTTTCCTTCCAGGGCAGGTCCAGTGAGGCGCTCGTAAGAAGAGGGTAGGAGTCGCTCTCTAGATCAGGAGAGTCTGGGCTCTTCGTCTCTCTCATCAGTCTACCTTCTCATCTCGGAAAGCAGGGGAGGATCAGAGTCTTCGTCTCAGATGTACCGGGTGGACAGCTGTAGCTGCTGGTCGCGTGATATTTCAGCGCAGAGGCTCTCGATGTCCGAGGTCGTCAGACGCAGGTCTCGCAGAAGAGTAGTCGGGTCGTCAGAGTGAGCTCGATACGACTCTCTCATGAGTTCACAAGGGAGCTCGGATCCGTAGGTAGCATCGGATGTATGAGTCCTCGCTATATGCTGAGAGGGCTGTACTCGTCTCCAGGCGAGATGTTGCGAGTGTCGCACAGGGTACTTCCAGACGCTCGTCGACGGGAGGAGGGGTCTCTAGGTGCAAGTGAGCGAGAAGTTCGGAGTTAAGCAGGTCATCGGTTGCCGCATCGGGGGGACTGCGAGGCGAGTCCGCTGCGCAGAAGTCTCATCCTGCGATACGGTTCAAGGAGTGCGCGTATGGACAAGGTAAGGGTCACTTCTTCTCGTTTCAGCGAGCCGGAGATGGTGACGAGTTGCGTAGTCGAGCGTCAGCTCTCTCGAGTTGGAGCTCTCGCGTCATCGAGGTCTGTAATAATCTCTCGGTTAGTCCAGAGGAAGGTAGTGTCTCTCACGTCGGAGATCTCGTCTGCTGCAGTAGCGGTTCGTGAGGCTCGGTTAGCATTCTCTCGCAGCGTGGTAGAGGTCGTCCCTTGTTCATGGGTCTCAGGCGCGTCGTTTCTCGCAAGTCCACCGAGAGAGGGAGTCCCCGATCAGCGATGTTCGTCTTCAGGTTCTGCGTATAGTCGTTCTCTAGCATGCTCTAGTCTTACGAGTGCACAGTAGGTCAACCGTGCTCGGGGAGAGCAAGGCCAGTCAACTGAGAGTGGGTGCTAGTTCATCTCGAGTCAGGTGGGTCGTTGTCGGTAGCGAGTTTCTTCTGTTGGTTTCATCAGTCGAATCGTACTGCTACGCTAACGATGTCTTCAGGTACTTCATGCTTGCGGGTCGGCATGGACTCTCTCCGACAGAAGAAGTACCTCGATTCAGACTTGTTGAGAACTGTTCGGAACGTAGATCGAGCGATCGGACCGACAGTCCGAGGCTAAAGGCGGCAAGAGGAGTACGTTCCAGTCAAAGGGTATAGAGCTCAACTCCGAGAAGGGCTCAGGGAGGAGATAGAGGAATCGAGCCTGCACGGATCTCAGGGATACAGGAGGTCAAGACTAGATTCTACTGGACAAGTCAGAAGAGGGTGTCTCAGTGAGCATCTGAGTCTACGTCGGCTCTCTTTCTCTCTCTCCTCTCTGCTCCTCTCTCCCTCCGCGCTCTAGAGAGAGAGCGGACAGACTAAAGTGCGCACAGGAGAAGAGAAGCAAACGCGGATAGGAGAGCAAGAAGTCAGAATCCTCAGAGGCAGAGCAAGAGATCGAAAAGCGCAACGACATCTGGAGAGATCAGTCACGAGATCATCAAGAGTATCGGAGAGGGAGTCGAGAGCTCGTAGCGTCAATTAGGATCGTCAAGCTAATCGAGCGCGGGAGAGAGACCAGGGGACGAGATGTCAAGCGAAAAAGTCCAGACGTGTCAGGACTAGCAAGTCCAGAGGGCGGGAGAGAAGGAGGCAAGTAGGCAAAAAGGATCGAGAGCGACGCGGGCGGCAGATGATAGGTCAGCGCCTCATGCAGGGAGGTAGGGGAGAAGTAGCATCTATCCAGCCAGACGAGTTGAGGCAGATAGGCAGCGAACTGACTCGTAACACTCGACACTCAGTTCCGGGACGCCCCCCCCCTCCCCCGCCCCCCCACCCTTTAGACAGCTAGCAAGAAATGGCAGCATCCTGACGGTCGGCCGGAGAGCAGTCTTATCGAGCGGGCCAGAATGCGGCGGGGCGCGCACGCATCCTGTGAGGAGCAGAGGGCATGACTCAGGACGGGAGAGATCGAAGAGCCCTAGGGCAAGAGGCGCGAGGGAGGAAAAGCAGGACGAATAGCGAAGAGAGGAAAAGTAGGGGAGGAGAGGAGACATGGTTACGGCGAGAGGGAAGAGAAGAGTGGAGTCCATGCGAGGACGAGGAGGGGCGCAAGATAGGAGAGAAGGCGGTTCCTGACGATGATCGTCACCACGGTGGAGACATCGGGGAGAAGCTCTCTCAGTAGAGCATAGCGCCTCAGAGGAGGAAAAGTCAGACTCATGCAGGCAGGTCTGGTATAGTCGGGGGGTTCAGGGCCGGATCAGGGAAGGAGGAGCACAGTACCCCTCCTCCTACAGTGCCCCACGCTCGAGAGATAGCAAAATTGAGAGTAGAAGAGAGGGACGATCAGATGCTATCGGAAGTCAGACCGTCAAATCGGGTTAAGGCAGAGGACACAAGAGCAGCAAAGAGGAAGACGAGAGTCAGGAGGACGTAGAGTGAGTCAAGAGCGGCAAGACACGACTCAGCATTCCAGAGCAGCAAGAGATCAGACGTACAAGGAGGGATGTTCTCTCAGCTCGAGACGAGTCGGCGGAATCCGGAGGAGGTCTCTGCGAAGTGGGAAGGTCGGTCTACGAGATCAGGGGTCTAGACTGCCGGGCTAGTACTACGGAGAGTGGAGAGCAGGAGGAGGTCGAGAGCGCGCAAGAGCTAGTCAGGAGGAGGGAAGCTCGGCGAGCTAGCTCGTCTACGGGGGGGGGGGCGGTCCGTTCCCCTAATTCCTCCAGAGGCAGCAAGGGTCGTCGGCGGTTGCGAGCAGGGGAGGATGTCCGAGAGGAGTAGGCGCCGGGTCTCAGCGGGGTGAGAGGAGGCTCCAGTAAGGCTCAAAGTCGAGAGAGGAAGAGCAGAAGTAATCGAGCGGCGGGTGGAGAGGTGGTCGTGCAGCTACGGGAGAGTCCAAGAGACAGGAGGGCGGTGACCAGGGGGGTACGAGGAGAGGGGGAGGCTAATACGCTACGAGGGGCGAGTGCGGGACGGAGTGGGGGAGTCTGCTCGATCAAGAATGCAAGGCAGCGAGCAGAGCTCGGCTCAAATAGAGGGATCCCCGAGCCGAAAGCAGGGAGAGAAGGGAGGAGACGGGTCAGGGGCGGCTCAGGTCAACGATCGAAGAGAAGGGTCCCACGAGGAGGACAGAGAGGCGGCTCGTGATCTCCCCTAGAGTGGGAAATAGTAGAAGAAGAGGCAGAGCGAGCAGGGAAGGGGAGAGCAGTCGCAGATCGGGCGAGTCATCGATCCTCAGCAGGGGAGATCCGAGATTCAGCGGAGGGGTCAACGATCTCTCAGCGAGAGAGAAGAAGTGCAGTCCAGGGCGGGCTCGGGGTAGAGGTCAGGGCGAGGCGAAGAGAGTCTCATCCGGCCGAGCAGTCCGCGCAGGGGACGGGGCTAAAGAGGAGCTGAGCGGTGAGATTCCACGCAGAAGGAGGTGAGCGCTAGAAGCTCGGAGGGGAGGCAGCGAGGTCCGCGGAGAGAATCGTACGGAGAAGCCCACTCTCGAGGAGCTGTCGAAGAAGTGCTTGTCTCGGGGAGGGGAGGCCAGAAGGATTCGCCGAGGGGGTCGCGGCTTTCAGACTCGTCATCCAGACTGTGTGCTCCAGAGTGAGAGTACGCCGAGCTGCACTCAACAGGAGCTAGATCGGTCAGAGTACGGGGTCAGAGAGGCCGTCACACAGGGGAGGGAGAGGAGGACTAATCAGGTCAAAGAAGAGCATGGTGTCAACAAGAGGAGAGGAGGAGTAAGCAGAGCAGGCATGAGAGGAGAGCCGCCAGCGAGTAGCGGGCATAGATCGCTCAGGAGCCGAGGACGGTGGATGACGAGTAGCGAGAGGCTCCTGCTCCTCCCTCCACCAATCCGCCCGTATCAAGGTCCTCCTCCGTCCCTCATCTTCTCTCTCCCTCTCCGCCTCTTTCTATCTCTCTCGTCTTTCTCTCCTCTCTTTCTCTTTTCCCCTCTCCTACTATGCAGAGCAAGCGTAGTCTAGATGTCTTCTAGGCAGAAGTCAGGGGAGATGAGAGAGAGATAGGGCCAGGAGGCCGTCAGGCGGAGAAAGTAGCGCTAGCAGCGATCAGAGAAGGGGGTTATCTTTGAGGCATTAAAAAGATGATCATGGCTGGACCGGGTCACAACTCTCACTCTCGGTCATTCTGCTCTCTTCTACCTTTCGCGAGGTCTCAGTCTCGTCCTAATGACAGAACTACCTCCCTCTCTTCTCTCTTACATACAATAAACGCACAGATAAAAATAGAGCTCTCGATACATCTATTCGCTCCCTCGCCTTCCTCTTCCCTGTATCTCTGTGTCGTATTTTCTTGTGTTATGATGCTACTTGGAAGAGCCTTCGTATACACATCTCCCTCTTTCCCCGCTCCCCCCCTTCGCGAATCAGTGTTTAGGCTTGTCCGGGGTAGGCTCTCAGATCCTGTAGGGGATGCCAGGCGGACTGTACCTTCTTATCATAATACCGGGGAATCTATCTCCCCTCCATCTTATGCGATCATCCCACTATCGCTTTTAGCATTGTGGCTGCATGATCTCTACAATCACCTCACTCGGGGATCACAGTCACAGCTCCCTCTCTCCTCCCTTTCTCCCTTCTCTCGATAAGAAATTTTCCCATCTCTCTTTACCATCCTCTTTTAAAGAAACTACCTTGCCACCATATATCTTTCTTCTTATTCAATACTTTTTTAATGAACAGGATTCACGTTGTCGGTAAGTCGCTCTGTTTTAAGTACGGTCCTCTTTATTATGTATTTTCTGGCTAAAAGGTTATCATCATTCATTGTTACATTTCTCCCCTACTTTTCTAACTTTTACTAGTTTTAATCGGGTATCTTCTCTCGTTCTAACTCTCTATTACCTAGAATCATCTATTATATTTTTAATAAAAAAAAAATCATAAAAAAATAAAAAAACAAAATTGACTCCTCCCTTGCCGTCTAAACAAAGTTTCTCGCGGCATGACCAGGTATGTATATATGTAATGTCATCTTATTATCATTCGATTCATCAGGGTACTTATTTATTCGCATTAAATGGACTAAAGAACATACCATTTGTCTAATATGGAAATAAACAACTTTCTTCTGATTTCTGATTCCTCCCTCTCCTGTCTTGATCTGCATTGATCTTCTTTGGCTCATTGCCGTGGTATCAGTGAGAAGATCTTGGGCCCCTGCCGCGGTTGCTTATCCCTACTTCGTCGTTGGTGCGTCGTCTGTGGTGTGTGTCCTCGCGGCGCTGGTTTGGGCGTCGTGTCGTCAGACTCGTTCTTCTTCCTGTCGGTCGGGATGGTCTCGGGTGCTTGGCTCGTGCGACATGGTCTGTCTGAGCTCTCGGGCGTCCTGTTGGCCTCGCCCCTTGTTGCGGGGGCGGGGTGCGGGCAGGGTGCTTGTGTTGGTTTGCCTTGGCGGGGTGGTCGGGGGGGTCGGGTGTCTCGGGGGTGGGCGGGAGGGGGAGCGGGGTGCTGCGATCGGCTGGTTGGCAGTAATCATTTTGGGGTCACTCTCTCTCACTCACTCACGTATCATCCACATCATTGTCGCTGCAGAAACTCTGTCTCCCCTTAACTCTACATCTCTCTTCTTCAACGATCTCTCCTCTCAAAGACCCTCTGGTCTCCCTCGTTTAACGGTCTTAATTCGTGGACAAGCACTCACTTCATGCCAGCCTCTCTTCTGCTTAGCTCTATTTCCTAGAAGCGTCTCCCTTCTCTTGACGCATCTCTTCCTTCTCTCTCTCAACACTTCCTCCTCACCCTCTCCTCCTCTCCTCTCCTGGCTGCATCCCTCGCCTCTTTCTTCTCCGTGGCTCTTCACGGCCTCTCCATTATCAGGTTATCTACACACCATTCACGTCACGCCCCCGAGAAAACCTGTATCGAGGCAAAGGCATAAGCCTTATGCCTCTCCGAATCTATCTCGGACTTATTCCTCAATCTTCCCGCCGCCTCTCCTCGACCTCTGGCTTCCGCGTCTGATCATTCTGCTTCAGTTTCCTGTAGCTTAGCGGCTGATCTCCTCGGTTAAAACCTCCTGAGACAGACCGCCTAAGAGGTGAATTGTCCTCTCGTCCATATGACCACCGCTGTACTCATCACACTCTCCCTCTC
>JAPQNM010000950.1:12500-16074 GCA_029783475.1 Metacarcinus magister | reverse complement strand
GGGAGAAGGAGTTTCTCCAACCTGGGCTAACTCACCACCACCACCACCACCCGCCGAGCGCGTCTCGAGCGCGGAAGACCACAAATTCTCTCCACTCTCTCTCTCTCGTCACTCCTTGCTGTCTCCCCGTCGGCAGCGCGGGAGAAGGAGTTTCTCCAACCTGGGCTAACTCACCACCACCACCACCACCCGCCGAGCGCGTCTCGAGCGCGGAAGACCACAAATTCTCTCCACTCTCTCTCTCTCGTCACTCCTTGCTGTCTCCCCGTCGGCAGCGCGGGAGAAGGAGTTTCTCCAACCTGGGCTAACTCACCACCACCACCACCACCCGCCGAGCGCGTCTCGAGCGCGGAAGACCACAAATTCTCTCCACTCTCTCTCTCTCGTCACTCCTTGCTGTCTCCCCGTCGGCAGCGCGGGAGAAGGAGTTTCTCCAACCTGGGCTAACTCACCACCACCACCACCACCCGCCGAGCGCGTCTCGAGCGCGGAAGACCACAAATTCTCTCCACTCTCTCTCTCTCGTCACTCCTTGCTGTCTCCCCGTCGGCAGCGCGGGAGAAGGAGGTTCTCCAACCTGGGCTAACTCACCACCACCACCACCCGCCGAGCACGTCTCGGGGCGGCAAGTTTGCGGCGCGCTATACACGCACACTCCCTTGTGTCTCGTGACTGGTTTTCTCCCGCGTTGGCAGCGCCGGACGCCGACTCAAAGCTAGAGCACCACAACAAGTTTCTCGCACCCCTGTTGCGAGCCCGGGAGACTGTTTGATCTGTTCAAGTGTGTTTCTATATCTGTTGGATACACAATATGTCTGGTAGATGTAGTGTCTTCTATTATCAGGCTTTGTTGTTGATGAATATATAAAAAAAATCCCATTAGTGTATTGTCCGTTGTTGAGGGAGAGAGGGTGTAATAGTAGTACATATACAGAAGACTTTGTTGAGGAGAGTAGTATTAGTATTCAAAAGAATTGTATCAGTAATCTGACCTGAATGAATGAATGTGTGGTGAAGACAATAGGTGTAATAGATGTAGTGCATTCTATTATTTTGTTGTGAGCACTGACTGCTTCTTGTTGTCCCGAAAGATTATAATTGTTTACCAATGAATGGTACCAACTTTATAAATAAGAAAGTAACCTGAATGATTAAAGAATTCACGGAAAGGCGTGAGGAGGGCGTCATAGCCAACAACGGCATGGATGAAAGGTGATGGATGCCACTAAAATCTTAAGCCTAAGCTGTTATTACTGTGATCTTGAGGGCAGATTTTATGAAATCATTTGTACTGTGAATTAAAAGTTAACAAATGATTGAAATAGTTGTTGCCCAATGTGTGGTAAGGAAAATTTTAAAAATGACAGGTGACAGACAGACAGACAGTAAGAATCTATGATTCATTAGTTTGTATCGTAGTGGTTGTCTGAAAGGTGTAAAAAGACCACCATAATTACAAATAAAAAAGCGGGTGGAATCAAATGAAGAGAAAGGTGATAAAAGTCATGTGACATACATTGTTGTGAATTAACATCAACCTTAATTGCTTAAACTCTTACTAGATTCTGGTGTAGTTTCTATGAACTGCTTATGACAATATATATTTCATGAGAGAGAGAGAGAGAGAGAGGGTGTAATGCTAATACTTTCCCTGTTGCGAGCGAGCCCGGGAGGGAGACTGACTGTTTGATCAGTTGAGAGAGAGAGAGAGAGCCTTGGGTGTGGATCTTTTTTGAAGTGTGTTTCTATATCTGTTGGATACAATAGATGTATCAGCCTTTATAGTATAGAGAATACTAGTCCCGAAAGATTTGAATGAATGAATGTGTTGTGAAGACAACAATACTAGATGTAGTAGTCCCGAAAGATTGCTCCTGTTTTTTGCTTAGTTGACTGTTAAATAAAACACAAAATGACTGTAGGTTCCGTCACGCCCCCCCGATGTCGGAATCCCTACTGGCAAGTCTGTATGTAATAATTTAACAGTTTTCTAAGGAAAGCAACAACTCGCCATGAATTTGGATGCTGTGTAATGACTGCACTGCATTATTCTTTCAGCCCCCCGTTTTTTTTTAATGTTGGGGGGCGCTTTTAACTCAGTAGTGCTGCTGCGATCGTAGCAGCAGTATATTGAGTTATTTAATAATGAGGTGCACCTTTCCAGTTTCATGGCCGCGACATTTGACAATATATCAGTTGGTTTGTGAATTAAATTTGTGTATCGAATTTATTTTTCTGACCACCCTTTTGATTTGTATCTGTTTGCGTTTAATCTGGTGGCACAAGCCTATCATGTTGCGCTTTTGGACTTATAAAAAAAACTTTGGTTTAATATTCTATATTTACTAATGATTTATTTTTTTTTGTTGTGTGTGTGTTCGTTGTTCCCCCGTCCTTAATGTCTGTAGCGGCAGCGGCAGCAGCAGCAGCAGCATGATGATGGTATGTGAGACGCGTTCCCGGCGGGCGGCGGGCGGGAGAGAGAGGGGTTGGTTGGTTGATGATTGGTGTCGCCGTGAAGTGAGGGTCTAATTTCTGAATGGTGTTGCATTAGCGGGTATTACGGAAGCACCAAACGTCATTAGGAAAAAGTGAAAGTACCATCGTGTAGGTGATAGAATGCCGCATATGATGAGCTGAAATAAATGGCATTATGACTCTATCTATGAGGAGATAATTGAGGTGGAATGAAATAGCGCATAAACATTTTTTTTCGACATGTTGTACTTCAACTCGTCGCAACTCCGTTATTTTTGCTTGCCTTGAATTTTTAATCATTGTTTCGTGTTGTGCAAGGTTGGCTGATTCCTACGGTATGAAACACTTATTGATAGAAAAAAGAATGGGTGGTTAAAATTGTCGATCAAGTGAAATCCTTGGAAGCCGGCGTTGGCCATTTTTGGGTCGATTTTGCTATTTTTGGGGTTGGTCTGCCTTTATCACCGGCTAGAATATTTGTTATCATTACTTATGGTACATCATAGGGATCGGCAAGGTGTGTAGATTAGGAATCCGGGCTTGAAAATAGCATGCGGGTAAATTTAAAGGAAGTTACAGCGAGTTGAAGCAGAACATTTGAAAAAATTCTTTATGCGCTATTTTTATTTTCGTCAATTATTTCCTAAGAGATGTGATTTTATTGTTATCAATTTTATCTCACGATATGCATTATTGTATGACGAAGACGATGGTATTCTCAGTTTTTCTTAGTGATGTCTGGTTGTCTGGTAATATTGGGTAAGACTACAACATTTCAGAGTACACACCTTGGCTGTCCAGATTGTGACACAACGCTCGCCTCTCCCGAACTAGAACTGCGGGAGAGGCGCGGGTTAAACAAGGTTACCTAGCTCTAGCAACTGTAACAGATATGAAGTCCTTCTTTCCGTACTAAAATTTGGAGGAGAGAGGCGAGCGTTGTTGTAGCGCAGAGAACAAGCTTGCCTGCAGATCTCGCTGCTGTGTGTGTGTGTGTGTTCACGATGGCAGCGCGGGACACCACCACTGTTCGACCTCTTGCACTGAGACTGCGGGAGGACCGACCGAGCGTTGTCGCACAGAGTGGAACCAGTCA
>JAPQNM010000950.1:0-5000 GCA_029783475.1 Metacarcinus magister | reverse complement strand
AACCCGACTCTACGGAGAGGCCCTTTCCGACAATCTCTCGTGTACCCTCGCGGGCGCCGCCACACGGGCCTGTCACCCTCCATGGGTAGTGGCCGCTTTCAAGCATAACTTAGGCGGTGAGAGACTGCGTGCCGGACCCTCCGAAACGCAACACCCCTGGCGCCGGGTCACGACGCCAGGTTATGCGCTGGGCTTTTCCCAGTTCAGTCGCCCTTACTAAGGGAATCCCTGTTGGTTTCTTTTCCTCCGCTTATTAATATGCTTAAATTTGGCGGGTACTCTACCCTAACACGAGGTCGACATTGGAGCAGTAGCAACTGTACAGTCACTGGCTTCCAAGTTTTTGTTATGTGTGCGCCCGTTCCCAATTTAGGTTTGATTGGATGAGGGTGTTGCAGCTGTTTACGAACCGAGGTGTAAGTAGTATAAACCGACCCGGTCGCCTTAAAGACGCCCATACGCGACTTTAGCATGCAACAGAGCCTCTCCTTCCTTATTAGGGAAACGAGGCAACAGGCATGGACGGCGACAAACAAACAGCGCGCAAGCGTTGAAGGTTTGTACATGGTCCTTGCCGCCAAGTTCACAGTGTGTGAGACTTTGGCTTGGCAGCACATCTTAAGGGAACGCCAATCTGACTTTCGTCAAAGAGGCGAAGCTCCCCAAGGCGGTCAATGCCACACACGCAGTAGAGAGAGTAGCGACAAAACACAATGGTTGAGTACTAGTACTACTCTGCTGCGGTGGTAACAAAGCCGATGTATTGGATTTGATATCCGACCCTCGTGTAGGAGTGACGGCAGCACATGAGAGTGCCGCCGCCGCAATGTGCGTTCGACTTGTCGATGTATCTGGTATTCTTGCGATTCACATACCGACACGCAGCTTGCTGCGGTCTTCATCGACCCACGAGCCGAGTGATCCACCGTTAAGAGTTGTGATTTTTGTAATTACGTCAGACTCAATTGCCGACTTTCAAGACTTCCTCCATCTCTGCCTCGGGAGACGATAGTGGGAAGACGTAGTTTTATGGGTTTAAAAAGAGATAGTCACAGGTTTGTGAGAGTACCTCGTTACCAGCCGGTGACACCTTCTGACGACGTTAGGCGGCGGCGGCTAACGGAAACTTTGCCCGATAAGACCAGCAGCCTACCTAACATACGTCGTCAGTCGGTACCAGTGAGTCCAGTGGTGTGAGTGATGGTCTACCTCCGTCCACAATGAACAGAAGAGAAGTGTGTGGGTAGAGCGCGGCACTTTTTGCCTTTTCTCAGACCGGGACCCCAAAAGTGTGATGCATCGGTCACAATTTCCGGTACCCGGCCACCCATGAGATTTGGTTTGTATTGCTGCAACAGAGGCAAGCAAACACGTTAATGATCCTTCCGCAGGTTCACCTACGGAAACCTTGTTACGACTTTTACTTCCTCTAAATGATCAAGTTTGGACATCTTTCCGTCAGCTCGAGGCGCCGAAAGACCCAACGGCGAACCGAGGGCCCGGCATCCAAGAGCGCCAGTCCGAAGGCCTCACTAAATCATTCAATCGGTAGTAGCGACGGGCGGTGTGTACAAAGGGCAGGGACGTAATCAACGCAAGCTCATGACTTGCGCTTACTGGGAATTCCTCGTTCATGGGAGACAATTGCAAACCCCAATCCCTATCATGAAAGGATTTCAACGGGTTACCCGCTCCTCTCGGAGGGGGAGGACACGTTGATCCCTTCAGTGTAGCGCGCGTGCGGCCCAGAACATCTAAGGGCATCACAGACCTGTTATTGCTCAATCTCGTGCGGCTAGAATTGCCGCTTATCCCTCTAAGAAGAAGCTGCGAACTGGACACCAATTGCTGGAGATCCGTCGACTAGTTAGTAGGCCAGAGTCTCGTTCGTTATCGGAATTAACCAGACAAATCGCTCCACCAACTAAGAACGGCCATGCACCACCACCCACCGAATCGAGAAAGAGCTCTCAATCTGTCAATCCTTCCGGTGTCTGGGCCTGGTGAGGTTCCCCGTGTTGAGTCAAATTAAGCCGCAGGCTCCACTCCTGGTGGTGCCCTTCCGTCAATTCCTTTAAGTTTCAGCTTTGCAACCATACTTCCCCCGGAACCCAAAGACTTTGGTTTCCCGGAAGCTGCCCGCCGGGTCATGGGAATAACGCCGGCGGATCGCTGGTCAGCATCGTTTATGGTTAGAACTAGGGCGGTATCTGATCGCCTTCGAACCTCTAACTTTCGTTCTTGATTAATGAAAACATCCTTGGCAAATGCTTTCGCAGTAGTTCGTCTTGCGACGGTCCAAGAATTTCACCTCTAGCGTCGCAATACGAATGCCCCCGCCTGTTCCTATTAGTCATTACCTCGGGTTCAGAAAACCGACAAAATAGAACCGAGGTCCTATTCCATTATTCCATGCATAGGCATTCAGGCCGTCAGTGTAGCCTGCTTTGAGCACTCTAATTTTTTCAAAGTAAACTCTGCCGGCCACGCGGGACACTCGATGAAGAGCACCCCGTGCGAGCCAGCGGGCTGTTGTGGCTGTTCGGAGCGTGACAGTATGCACCGGGCGGTGAACCGTCAGTCCAGAACTGAAATCCAACTACGAGCTTTTTAACCGCAACAACTTTAATATACGCTATTGGAGCTGGAATTACCGCGGCTGCTGGCACCAGACTTGCCCTCCAATAGATCCTCGTTAAAGGATTTAAAGTGTACTCATTCCGATTGCGAGGCCTCGGATGAGTCTCGCATCGTTATTTTTCGTCACTACCTCCCCGTGCCGGGAGTGGGTAATTTGCGTGCCTGCTGCCTTCCTTAGATGTGGTAGCCGTTTCTCAGGCTCCCTCTCCGGAATCGAACCCTGATTCCCCGTTACCCGTTATAGCCATTGTAGGCGTATAACCTACAATCGAAAGCTGATAAGGCAGACACTTGAAAGAGGCGGCGCCGGTGCGGAGACCGTGCGCTCAGCGACAAGTTATTCAGATTCAACACGGTGGGGTGACGGACCGAAGTCCGACCGGTTTTGAACTAATAAAAGCGCTCTTCCCTTGCGGTCAGAGACGTGGTGCATGTATTAGCTCTAGAATTACCACAGTTATCCAAGTAAGTGTGGGTACAGATCCAATGAATCATAGCTGATTTAATGAGCCATTCGCGGTTTCGCCTTAAATCGGCTTGTACTTAGACATGCATGGCTTAATCTTTGAGACAAGCATATGACTACTGGCAGGATCAACCAGGTAGCTATGTTAGTTACATCAAAAAAAAATCTTTGATAGTAATAATAGTAAATAGCGCTAAGCGTCCCCGGCAGCATTGGCCCGCGACGCCGCGTCCCTTCTCTCTAAGGGGGAATGAATGGAAATAAACCATGTTACACCACCATTCATAAGTAGTAAGCTGCTGGGAAACGTCTAACCCGTCTTTGCTCACGAAAAGATACAAAAGGTGTGCTTCGTTCCAACCGACCGTTCGATAGAAGCTGCGTCAGTGTGTGGAATGGTTAAAGTTATGATTCTTTAACCTACGAGATGAATTATCGCACGGATAGTGGAGTAACCATCACAAAGTCAGAGTGGTCGCTGCATTGAAGGCGACTCGCTTTGGCAAACACCACACCATGTGCGCCGCCACGAGGAGCCACAGCTAATGCCGTGAAGCTTCTCTTCCAAAAGGAGAGGAGGGGGTGCATGAAGACAGTCGTAAAAGTCTGCACGCGGAATATGTGGGTGATTGATTATATACATTGTGCGTGGCTTGCTCTCACTAGCAGTAATTTTTCCGCCACCACGTAACACGCTCGATATGCCAATGGTCGTCACCAGTGTGCATCTCAATCACTAACCGTCACCCTTCGTATATATATAGCCTCGGTACCTTCTTAGTAATAGGTAGAGAGAACCAAGTGGTTAGGACTGAAGTCTGACGCACGTATGCAGCATTCAGCGCGAGAGAGGGCTTAAGAGGTTGAGTCAACAACCATGCCTCCCTACTATATTTTTCAGCGCGAACTCGTACTCCTTTGCTATGGGGTATGCGGCTACCTTTACTACGCGCTACCTTAGTGCACGATGAGAGAGAGCGTAGTGAGTTGGTCCCGCGCTCCACTTGGTCAATTTTAAGACAGTTTGGGGTCCGCTCGGCCCGTTTTCGTGTCCAAAACCATCCCCGCTCCGCCGGTAACTCCACGCGTTGGTAGCGCGGGAGACAGATTCTCCTCACTGGCAACTCCATCCCGCGCTCACCCATCGCCTACCGAGCATGTCCCGTCTTCCTAGCGCGGAAGACAACAAATTCTCTCCACTCTCTCTCGTCACTCCTTGCTGTCTCCCCGTCGACAGCGCGGGAGAAGGAGTTTCTCCAACCTGGGCTAACTCACCACCACCACCACCACCCGCCGAGCGCGTCTCGAGCGCGGAAGACCACAAATTCTCTCCACTCTCTCTCTCTCGTCACTCCTTGCTGTCTCCCCGTCGGCAGCGCGGGAGAAGGAGTTTCTCCAACCTGGGCTAACTCACCACCACCACCACCACCCGCCGAGCGCGTCTCGAGCGCGGAAGACCACAAATTCTCTCCACTCTCTCTCTCTCGTCACTCCTTGCTGTCTCCCCGTCGGCAGCGCGGGAGAAGGAGTTTCTCCAACCTGGGCTAACTCACCACCACCACCACCACCCGCCGAGCGCGTCTCGAGCGCGGAAGACCACAAATTCTCTCCACTCTCTCTCTCTCGTCACTCCTTGCTGTCTCCCCGTCGGCAGCGCGGGAGAAGGAGTTTCTCCAACCTGGGCTAACTCACCACCACCACCACCACCCGCCGAGCGCGTCTCGAGCGCGGAAGACCACAAATTCTCTCCACTCTCTCTCTCTCGTCACTCCTTGCTGTCTCCCCGTCGGCAGCGCGGGAGAAGGAGTTTCTCCAACCTGGGCTAACTCACCACCACCACCACCACCCGCCGAGCGCGTCTCGAGCGCGGAAGACCACAAATTCTCTCCACTCT
>JAPQNM010000949.1:0-15492 GCA_029783475.1 Metacarcinus magister | reverse complement strand
TGGGTCCAACGTTGCCATGTCTACGTGAACTAGCCAGTTAGAACTTGATGTACATAAGTAAAAGGCATATAAAATGTTTTAACGAAAATCCATGCAACATAAAATATAAAAAAATCATGTATAAAATAAAAGTTAACGTGCTACTCTTACGATATTCATATGAATATCGAAGCGCGGCATAAATTTTTTACAGTTATGCTTGGAAAACGTTATCACTTTTATCAACGTTCACCGTAGTTCTTATTAAGGTAAATGTTGCATTAACTGTGTTCTAAATACAATATGAAGGAATATAGATATAAAATGAGGTATTTCCTATATAAAATAAATATTGTAAACTCCCTTCAAACAGCAGCACTCATTTTTACCCCTCAGGACAGGTCACCTGTTAAGCGCGAACACACACACACACACACACACACACACACACACACACACACACACAGACACACACACACACACACACACACACACACACACACACACACACACACACACACACACACACACACACACACACACACACACACACACACACATCCTTTTTCCATAAACATGAATTTCTTCCTCATTTTTTCGAAAGCTATTAGAGATATTGGAAATATAATTGCAGCATCTGATAGAAATAATTAAACTCTAAAACTGTCATTATGAATATTTGTTCTATGACTAATAATTACGCAGTAAAATGAAACAGTATATTTATATAAAAACATGACTTTCCTCCTCATTTTCTCGACAGCTATTAGAGATATTGGAAATATCATTACAGCATCTGATACACCTAATTAAACTGTAAAACTGACATTATGAATATTTGTTCTATGACTAATAATTACGCAGTAAAATAAAACCATATAATTATATAAAAACACGAATTTACTCCTCATTTTCTTGAAAGATATTAGAGATATTGGAAATATCATTACAGAATCTGATAGACCTAATTAAAATCTACTACTGTCATTATGAATATTTGCTCTAGTACTAATATATACTGAATTTTACTTTTTTAAAAATTACTTTCTTCCTCATTTTCTCGAAAGCTATTAGAGATATTGGAAATATCATTGCACCATCTGATACACCTAATTCAACTGTACAACTGTCATTATGAATATTTGTTCTATGACTAATAATTACGCAGTAAAATAAAACCATATATTTATATAAAAACATGACTTTCCTCCTCATTTTCTTGAAAGCTATTAGATATATTGGAAATATCATTGCAGCATCTGAGGGACCAAATTAAACTGTACAACTGATTTTATGAATATTTCTTGTATGACTAATAATTACGCAGTAAAATAAAATTTTATATTTATATAAAAACATTACTTTCCTCCTCATTTTCTCGAAAGCTATTAGAGATATTGGAAATATCATTGCAGCATCTAATAGACTTAATTAAACTGTACAACTGTAATTATTAATATTTTTTCTATGACTCATAATTACGCAGTAAAATGAAACTTAATATTTATTTAAAAACATGACTTTCCTCCTCATTTTCTCGAAAGCTATTAAAGATATTAAAAATATCATTGCAGCATCTGATACACCTAATTAAACTGTAAAACTGACGTTATGAATATTTGTTCTATGACTAATAATTACGCAGTAAAATAAAACCGTATAATTATATAAAAACACGACTTTCCTCCTCATTTTCTCGAAAGATATTAGAGATATTGGAAATATCATTACAGAATCTGATAGACCTAATTAAAATCTACTACTGTCATTATGAATATTTGCTCTAGTACTAATATATACTGAATTTTACTTTTTTTTAAATTATTTTCTTCCTCATTTTCTCGAAAGCTATTAGAGATATTGGAAATATCATTCCACCATCTGATACACCTAATTCAACTGTACAACTGTCATTATGAATATTTGTACTATGATTAATAATTACGCAGTAAAATAAAACCGTATATTTATATAAAAACATGACTTTCCTCCTCATTTTCTCGAAAGCTATTAGATATTGGAAATATCATTACAGCATTTGATACACCTAATTAAACTGTAAAACTGTCACTATGAATATTTGTTCTGTGACTAATAATTACGCAGTAAAATGATACTTAATATTTATATAAAAACATGACTTTACTCCTCATTTTCTCGAAAGCTATTAGAGATATTGGAAATATCATTGCAGCATCTGATACACCTAATTAAATTGTACAACTGATATTATGAATATCTGTCCTATGACTAATAATTACGCAGTAAAATTAAACTTTATATTTATATAAAAATAAGATTTTCCTTCTCATTTTCCCGAAAGCTATTAGAGATATTGGAAATATCATTGCAGCATCTGATAGACCTAATTAAACTGTACAACTGTAATTATGAATATTTGTTCTATGACTCATAATTACGCAGTAAAATGAAACTTAATATTTATATAAAAACAGGATTTTCCTCCTCATTTTCTCGAAAGCTATTAGAGATATTGGAAATATCATTGCAGCATCTGATACACCTAATTAAATTGTACAACTGATATTATGAATATTTGTTCTATGACTAATATTTACGCAGTGTAATTAAACTTTATATTTATATAAAAACATGACTTTCCTTCTCATTTTCCCGAAAGCTATTAGAGATATTAGAAATATCATCGCAGCATCTGATAGACCTAATTAAACTGTAAAACTGTCACTATGAATATTTGTTCTATGACTAATAATTACGCAGTAAAATGAAACTTAATATTTATATAAAAACATGATTTTACTCCTCATTTTCTCGAAAGCTATTAGAGATATTGGAAATATCATTGCAGCATCTGATACACCTAATTAAATTGTACAACTGATATTATGAATATTTGTTCTATGACTAATAATTACGCAGTAAAATTAAACTTTATATTTATATAAAAACAAGATTTTCCTTCTCATTTTCCCGAAAGCTATTAGAGATATTGGAAATAGCATTGCAGCATCTGATAGACCTAATTAAACTGTACAACTGTAATTATGAATATTTGTTCTATGACTCATAATTACGCAGTAAAATGAAACTTAATATTTATATAAAAACAGGATTTTCCTCCTCATTTTCTCGAAAGCTATTAGAGATATTGGAAATATCATTACAGCATCTGATACACCTAATTAAATTGTACAACTGATATTATGAATATTTGTTCTATGACTAATATTTACGCAGTGTAATTAAACTTTATATTTATATAAAAACATGACTTTCCTTCTCATTTTCCCGAAAGCTATTAGAGATATTAGAAATATCATCGCAGCATCTGATAGACCTAATTAAACTGTAAAACTGTCACTATGAATATTTGTTCTATGACTAATAATTACGCAGTAAAATGAAACTTAATATTTATATAAAAACATGATTTTACTCCTCATTTTCTCGAAAGCTATTAGAGATATTGGAAATATCATTGCAGCATCTGATACACCTAATTAAATTGTACAACTGATATTATGAATATTTGTTCTATGACTAATAATTACGCAGTAAAATTAAACTTTATATTTATATAAAAACAAGATTTTCCTTCTCATTTTCCCAAAAGCTATTAGAGATATTGGAAATAGCATTGCAGCATCTGATAGACCTAATTAAACTGTACAACTGTAATTATGAATATTTGTTCTATGACTCATAATTACGCAGTAAAATGAAACTTAATATTTATATAAAAACAGGATTTTCCTCCTCATTTTCTTGAAAGCTATTAGAGATATTGGAAATATCATTACAGCATCTGATACACCTAATTAAATTGTACAACTGATATTATGAATATTTGTTCTATGACTAATAATTACGCAGTGTAATTAAACTTTATATTTATATAAAAACATGACTTTCCTTCTCATTTTCCCGAAAGCTATTAGAGATATTGGAAATATCATTGCAGCATCTGATAGACCTAATTAAACTGTACAACTGTAATTATGAATATTTGTTCTATGACTCATAATTATGCAGTAAAATGAAACTTAATATTTATATAAAAACATGATTTTCCTCCTCATTTTCTCGAAAGCTATTAGAGATATTGGAAATATCATTGCAGCATCTGATATACCTAATTAAATTGTACAACTGATATTATGAATATTTGTTCTATGACTAATAATTACGCAGTAAAATTAAACTTTATATTTATATAAAAACATGAATTTCCTTCTCATTTTCCAGAAAGCTATTAGAGATATTGGAAATATCATTGCAGCATCTGATAGACCTAATCAAACTGTACAACTGTAATTATGAATATTTGTTCTATGACTCATAATTACGCAGTAAAATAAAACTTTATATTTATATAAAAACATGACTTTCCTCCTCAATTTCTCGAAAGCTATTGGAGATATTGGAAATATCATTGCAGCATCTGATATACCTAATTAAACTGTACAACTGTAATTATGAATATTTGTTCTATGACTAATAATTACACAGTAAAATATAACCGTATAATTATATAATAACACGACTTTCCTCCTCATTTTCTCGAAAGATATTAGAGATATTGGAAATATCATTACAGAATCTGATAGACCTAATTAAAATCTACTACTGTCATTATGAATATTTGCTCTAGTACTAATATATATTGAATTTTACTTTTTTTTAAATTACTTTCTTCCTCATTTTCTCGAAAGCTATCAGAGATATTGGAAATATCATTGCACCATCTGATACACCTAATTCAACTGTACAACTGTCATTATGAATATTTGTTCTATGACTAATAATTACGCAGTAAAATAAAACCGTATATTTATATAAAAACATGACTTTCCTCCTCATTTTCTCGAAAGCTATTAGATATTGGAAATATCATTGCAGCATTTGATACACCTAATTAAACTGTAAAACTGTCATTATGAATATTTGTTCTATGACTAATAATTACGCAGTAAAATTAAACTTTATATTTATATAAAAACAAGACTTTCCTTCTCATTTTCCCGAAAGCTATTAGAGATATTGGAAATATCATTGTAGCATCTGATAGACCTAATTAAACTGTACAACTGTAATTATGAATATTTGTTCTATGACTCATAATTACGCAGTAAAATGAAACTTAATATTTATATAAAAAACAGGACTTTCCTCCTCATTTTCTCGAAAGCTATTAGAGATATTGGAAATATCATTGCAGCATCTGATACACATAATTAAATTGTACAACTGATATTATGAATATTTGTTCTATGACTAATAATTACGCAGTGTAATTAAACTTTATATTTATATAAAAACATGACTTTCCTTCTCATTTTCCCGAAAGCTATTAGAGATATTGGAAATATCATCGCAGCATCTGATAGACCTAATTAAACTGTAAAATTGTCACTATGAATATTTGTTCTATGACTAATAATTACGCAGTAAAATGAAACTTAATATTTATATAAAAACATGACTTTACTCTTCATTTTCTCGAAAGCTGTTAGAGATATTGGAAATATCATTGCAGCATGTGATACACCTAATTAAATTGTACAACTGATTTTATGAATATTTGTTCTATGACTAATAATTACGCAGTAAAATTAAACTTTATATTTATATAAAAACAAGACTTTCCTTCTCATTTTCCCGAAAGCTATTAGAGATATTGGAAATATCATTGCAGCATCTGATAGACCTAATTAAACTGTACAACTGTAGTTATGAATATTTGTTCTATGACTCATAATTACGCAGTAAAATGAAACTTAATATTTATATAAAAAATGGATTTTCCTCCTCATTTTCTCGAAAGCTATTAGAGATATTGGAAATATCATTGCAGCATCTGATACACCTAATTAAATTGTACAACTGATATTATGAATATTTGTTCTATGACTAATAATTACGCAATGTAATTAAACTTTATATATATATAAAAACATGACTTTCCTTCTTATTTTCCCGAAAGCTATTAGAGATATTGGAAATATCATTGCAGCATCTGATAGACCTAATTAAACTGTACAACTGTAGTTATGAATATTTGTTCTATGACTCATAAATACGCAGTAAAATGAAACTTAATATTTATATAAAAACAGGATTTTCCTCCTCATTTTCTCGAAAGCTATTAGAGATATTGGAAATATCATTGCAGCATCTGATACACCTCATTAAATTGTACAACTGATATTATGAATATTTGTTCTATGACTAATAATTACGCAGTGTAATTAAACTTATATATATATATAAAAACATGAATTTCCTTCTCATTTTCCCGAAAGCTATTAGAGATATTGGAAATATCATTGCAGCATCTGATAGACCTAATTAAACTGTACAAATGTAATTATGAATATTTGTTCTATGACTCATAATTATGCAGTAAAATGAAACTTAATATTTATATAAAAACATGATTTTCCTCCTCATTTTCTCGAAAGCTATTAGAGATATTGGAAATATCATTGCAGCATCTGATATACCTAATTAAATTGTACAACTGATATTATGAATATTTGTTCTATGACTAATAATTACGGAGTAAAATTAAACTTTATATTTATATAAAAACATGAATTTCCTTCTCATTTTCCCGAAAGCTATTAGAGATATTGGAAATATCATTGCAGCATCTGATAGACCTAATTAAACTGTACAACTGTAATTATGAATATTTGTTCTATGACTCATAATTATGCAGTAAAATAAAACTTTATATTTATATAAAAACATGACTTTCCTCCTCAATTTATCGAAAGCTATTAGAGATATTGGAAATATCATTGCAGCATCTGATACACCTAATTAAACTGTACAACTGTAATTATGAATATTTATTCTATGACTAATAATTACGCAGTAAAATATAACCGTATAATTATATAATAACACGACTTTCCTCCTCATTTTCTCGAAAGATATTAGAGATATTGGAAATATCATTACAGAATCTGATAGACAAAATTAAAATCTACTACTGTCATTATGAATATTTGCTCTAGTACTAATATATACTGAATTTTACTTTTTTTTAAATTACTTTCTTCCTCATTTTCTCGAAAGCTATTAGAGATATTGGAAATATCATTGCACCATCTGATACACCTAATTCAACTGTACAACTGTCATTATGAATATTTGTTCTATGACTAATAATTACGCAGTAAAATAAAACCGTATATTTATATAAAAACATGACTTTCCTCCTCATTTTCTGGAAAGCTATTAGAGATATTGGAAATATCATTGCAACATCTGATACACCTAATTAAATTGTACAACTGATATTATGAATATTTGTTCTATGACTAATAATTACGCAGTAAAATTAAACTTTATATTTATATAAAAACATGACTTTCCTTCTAATTTTCCCGAAAGCTATTAGAGATATTGGAAATATCATTGCAGTATCTGATAGACCTAATTAAACTGTACAAATGTAATTATGAATATATGTTCTATTACTCATAATTACGCAGTAAAATGAAACTTAATATTTATATAAAAACATGACTTTCCTCCTCATTTTCTCGAAAGCTATTAGATATATTGGAAATATCATTGCAGCATCTGATACACCTAATTAAACTGTACAACTGTAATTATGAATATTTGTTCTATGACTAATAATTATGCAGTAAAATAAAACCGTATAATTATATAAAAACATGACTTTCCTCCTCATTTTCTCGAAAGATATTAGAGATATTGGAAATATCATTACAGAATCTGATGGACCTAATTAAAATCTACTACTGTCATTATGAATATTTGCTCTAGTACTAATATATACTGAATTTTACTTTTTTTTAAATTAATTTCTTCCTCATTTTCTCGAAAGCTATTAGAGATATTGGAAATATCATTGCACCATCTGATACACCTAATTCAACTATACAACTGTCATTATGAATATTTGTTCTATGATTAATAATTACGCAGTAAAATAAAACCATATATTTATATAAAAACATGACTTTCCTCCTCATTTTCTTGAAAGCTATGAGAGATATTGGAAATATCATTGCAGCATCTGATGGACCAAATTAAACTGTACCACTGATACTATGAATATTTGTTGTATGACTAATAATTACGCAGTAAAATAAAACTTTATATTTATATAAAAACATTACTTTCCTCCTCATTTTCTCGAAAGCTATTAGAGATATTGGAAATATCATTGCAGCATCTGATAGACCTAATTAAACTGTACAACTGTAATTATGAATATTTTTTCTATGACTCATAATTACGCAGTAAAATATAACCGTATAATTATATAATAACACTACTTTCCTCCTCATTTTCTCGAAAGATATTAGAGATATTGGAAATATCATTACGGAATCTGATAGACCTAATTAAAATCTACTACTGTCATTATGAATATTTGCTCTAGTACTAATATATACTGAATTTAACTTTTTTAAAAATTACTTTCTTCCTCATTTTCTCGGAAGCTATTAGAGATATTGGAAATATCATTGCACCATCTGATACACCTAATTCAACTGTACAACTGTCATTATGAATATTATTTCTATGACTAATAATTACGCAGTAAAATAAAACCGTATATTTATATAAAAACATGACTTTCCTCCTCATTTTCTCGAAAGCTATTAGATATTGGAAATATCATTGCAGCATTTGATACACCTAATTAAACTGTAAAACTGTCATTATGAATATTTGTTCTATGACTAATAATTACGCAGTAAAATGAAACTTAATATTTATATAAAAACATGACTTTCCTCCTCATTTTCTCGAAAGCTATTAGAGATATTGGAAATATCATTGCAGCATCTGATACACCTAATTAAATTGTACAACTGATATTATGAATATTTGTTCTATGACTAATAATTACGCAGTAAAATTAAACTTTATATTTATATAAAAACATGACTTTCCTTCTAATTTTCCCGAAAGCTATTAGAGATATTGGAAATATCATTGCAGCATCTGATAGACCTAATTAAACTGTACAACTGTAATTATGAATATATGTTCTATTACTCATAATTACGCAGTAAAATGAAACTTAATATTTATATAAAAACATGACTTTCCTCCTCATTTTCTTGAAAGCTATTAGAGATATTGGAAATATCATTGCAGCATCTGATACACCTAATTAAATTGTACAACTGATATTATGAATATTTGTTCTATGACTAATAATTACGCAGTAAAATTAAACTTTATATTTGTATGAAAACATGACTTTCCTTCTCATTTTCCTGAAAGCTATTAGAGATATTGGAAATATTATTGCAGCATCTGATAGAACTAATTAAACTGTACAACTGTAATTATGAATATTTGTTCTATGACTAATAATTACGCAGTAAAATAAAACTTTATATTTATATAAAAACATGCCTTTCCTCCTCATTTTCTCGAAAGCTATTAGATATATTAGAAATATCATTGCAGCATCTGATACACCTAATTAAACTGTACAACTGTAATTATGAATATTTGTTCTATGACTAATAATTACGCAGTAAAATAAAACCGTATAATTATATAAAAACATGACTTTCCTCCTCATTTTCTCGAAAGATATTAGAGATATTGGAAATATCATTACAGAATCTGATAGACCTAATTAAAATCTACTACTGTCATTATGAATATTTGCTCTAGTACTAATATATACTGAATTTTACTTTTTTTTAAATTACTTTCTTCCTCATTTTCTCGAAAGCTATTAGAGATCTTGGAAATATCATTGCACCATCTGATACACCTAATTCAACTGTACAACTGTCATTATGAATATATGTTCTATGACTAATAATTACGCAGGAAAATAAAACTGTATATTTATATAAAAACATGACTTTCCTCCTCATTTTCTCGAAAGCTATTAGAGATATTGGAAATATCATTGCAGCATCTGATAGACCTAATTAAACTGTACAACTGTATTTATGAATATTTGTTCTATGACTCATAATTACGCAGTAAAATGAAACTTAATATTTATATAAAAACAGGATTTTCTTCCTCATTTTCTCGAAAGCTATTAGAGATATTGGAAATATCATTGCAGCATCTGATACACCTAATTAAATTGTACAACTGATATTATGAATATTTTTTCTATGACTAGTAATTACGCAGTGTAATTAAACTTTATATATATATACAAACATGACTTTCCTTCTCATTTTCCCGAAAGCTATTAGAGATATTGGAAATATCATTGCAGCATCTGATAGACCTAATTAAACTTTACAACTGTACTTATGAATATTTGTTCTATGACTCATAATTACGCAGTAAAATGAAACTTAATATTTATATAAAAACAGGATTTTCCTCCTCATTTTCTCGAAAGCTATTAGAGATATTGGAAATATCATTGCAGCATCTGATACACCTAATTAAATTGTACAACTTATATTATGAATATTTGTTCTATGACTAATAATTACGCAGTGTAATTAAACTTTATATTTATATAAAAACAAGACTTTCCTTCTCATTTTCCCGAAAGCTATTAGAGATATTGGAAATATCATCGCAGCATCTGATAGACCTAATTAAACTGTAAAACTGTCACTATGAATATTTGTTCTATGACTAATAATTACGCAGTAAAATGAAACTTAATATTTATATAAAAACATGACTTTACTCTTCATTTTCTCGAAAGCTGTTAGAGATATTGGAAATATCATTGCAGCATCTGATACACCTAATTAAATTGTACAACTGATATTATGAATATTTGTTCTATGACTAATAATTACGCAGTAAAATTAAACTTTATATTTATATAAAAACAAGACTTTCCTTCTCATTTTCCCGAAAGCTATTAGAGATATTGGAAATATCATTGCAGCATCTGATAGACCTAATTAAACTGTACAACTGTAATTATGAATATTTGTTCTATGACTCATAATTACGCAGTAAAATGAAACTTAATATTTATATAAAAACAGGATTTTCCTCCTCATTTTCTCGAAAGCTATTAGAGATATTGGAAATATCATTGCAGCATCTGATACACCTAACTAAATTGTACAACTGATATTATGAATATTTGTTCTATGACTAATAATTACGCAGTGTAATTAAACTTTATATATATATATAAAAACATGACTTTCCTTCTCATTTTCCCGAAAGCTATTAGAGATATTGGAAATATCATTGCAGCATCTGATAGACCTAATTAAACTGTACAACTGTAATTATGAATATTTGTTCTATGACTCATAATTACGCAGTAAAATAAAACTTTATATTTATATAAAAACATGACTTTCCTCCTCAATTTCTCGAAAGCTATTAGAGATATTGGAAATATCATTGCAGCATCTGATACACCTAATTAAACTGTACAACTTTAATTATGAATATTTTTTCTATGACTAATAATTACGCAGTAAAATATAACCGTATAATTATATAATAACACGACTTTCCTCCTCATTTTCTCGAAAGATATTAGAGATATTGGAAATATTTTTACAGAATCTGATAGACCTAATTAAAATCTACTACTGTCATTATGAATATTTGCTCTAGTACTAATATATACTGAATTTTACTTTTTTTTAAATTACTTTCTTCCTCATTTTCTCGAAAGCTATTAGAGATATTGGAAATATCATTGCACCATCTGATACACCTAATTCTACTGTACAACTGTCATTATGAATATTTGTTCTATGACTTATAATTACGCAGTAAAATAAAACCGTATATTTATATAAAAAAATGACTTTCCTCCTCATTTTCTCGAAAGCTATTAGATATTGGAAATATCATTGCAGCATTTGATACACCTAATTAAACTGTAAAACTGTCATTATGAATATTTGTTCTATGACTAATAATTACGCAGTAAAATGAAACTTAATATTTATATAAAAACATGACTTTCCTCCTCATTTTCTCGAAAGCTATTAGAGATATTGGAAATATCATTGCAGCATCTGATACACCTAATTAAATTGTACAACTGATATTATGAATATTTGTTCTATGACTAATAATTACGCAGTAAAATTAAACTTTATATTTATATAAAAACATGACTTTCCTTCTAATTTTCCCGAAAGCTATTAGAGATATTGGAAATATCATTGCAGCATCTGATAGACCTATTTAAACTGTACAACTGTAATTATGAATATATGTTCTATTACTCATAATTACGCAGTAAAATGAAACTTAATATTTATATAAAAACATGACTTTCCTCCTCATTTTCTCGAAAGCTATTAGAGATATTGGAAATATCATTGCAGCATCTGATAGACCTAATTAAACTGTACAACTGTAATTATGAATATTTTTTCTATGACTCATAATTACGCAGTAAAATGAAACTTAATATTTATATAAAAACAGGATTTTCCTCCTCATTTTCTCGAAAGCTATTAGAGATATTGGAAATATCATTGCAGCATCTGATACACCTAATTAAATTGTACAACTGATATTATAAATATTTTTTCTATGACTAATAATTACGCAGTGTAATTAAACTTTATATATATATATATATATAAAAACATGACTTTCCTTCTCATTTTCCCGAAAGCTATTAGAGATATTAGAAATATCATTGCAGCATCTGATAGACCTAATTAAACTGTACAACTGTAATTATGAATATTTGTTCTATGACTCATAATTATGCAGTAAAATGAAACTTAATATTTATATAAAAACATGATTTTCCTCCTCATTTTCTCGAAAGCTATTAGAGATATTGGAAATATCATTGCAGCATCTGATATACCTAATTAAATTGTACAACTGATATTATGAATATTTGTTCTATGACTAATAATTACGGAGTAAAATTAAACTTTATATTTATATAAAAACATGAATTTCCTTCTCATTTTCCCGAAAGCTATTAGAGATATTGGAAATATCATTGCAGCATCTGATAGACCTAATTAAACTGTACAACTGTAATTATGAATATTTGTTCTATGACTCATAATTACGTAGTAAAATAAAACTTTATATTTATATAAAAACATGACTTTCCTCCTCATTTTCTCGAAAGCTATTAGAGATATTGGAAATATCATTGCAGCATCTGATACACCTAATTAAACTGTACAACTGTAATTATGAATATTTGTTCTATGACTAATAATTACGCAGTAAAATATAACCGTATAATTATATAATAACACTACTTTCCTCCTCATTTTCTCGAAAGATATTAGAGATATTGGAAATATCATTACATAATCTGATAGACCTAATTAAAATCTACTACTGTCATTATGAATATTTGCTCTAGTACTAATATATACTGAATTTAACTTTTTTAAAAATTACTATCTTCCTCATTTTCTCGGAAGCTATTAGAGATATTGGAAATATCATTGCACCATCTGATACACCTAATTCAACTGTACAACTGTCATTATGAATATTTGTTCTATGACTAATAATTACGCAGTAAAATAAAACCGTATATTTATATAAAAACATGACTTTCCTCCTCATTTTCTCGAAAGCTATTAGATATTGGAAATATCATTGCAGCATTTGATACACCTAATTAAACTGTAAAACTGTCATTATGAATATTTGTTCTATGACTAATAATTACGCAGTAAAATGAAACTTAATATTTATATAAAAACATGACTTTCCTCCTCATTTTCTCGAAAGCTATTAGAGATATTGGAAATATCATTGCAGCATCTGATACACCTAATTAAATTGTACAATGATATTATGAATATTTGTTCTATGACTAATAATTACGCAGTAAAATTAAACTTTATATTTATATAAAAACATGACTTTCCTTCTAATTTTCCCGAAAGCTATTAGAGATATTGGAAATATCATTGCAGCATCTGATAGACCTAATTAAACTGTACAACTGTAATTATGAATATATGTTCTATTACTCATAATTACGCAGTAAAATGAAACTTAATATTTATATAAAAACATGACTTTCCTCCTCATTTTCTTGAAAGCTATTAGAGATATTGGAAATATCATTGCAGCATCTGATACACCTAATTAAATTGTACAACTGATATTATGAATATTTGTTCTATGACTAATAATTACGCAGTAAAATTAAACTTTATATTTGTATGAAAACATGACTTTCCTTCTCATTTTCCCGAAAGCTATTAGAGATATTGGAAATATTATTGTAGCATCTGATAGACCTAATTAAACTGTACAACTGTAATTATGAATATTTGTTCTATGACTCATAATTACGCAGTAAAATAAAACTTTATATTTATATAAAAACTTGCCTTTCCTCCTCATTTTCTCGAAAGCTATTAGATATATTAAAAATATCATTGCAGCATCTGATACACCTAATTAAACTGTACAACTGTAATTATGAATATTTGTTCTATGACTAATAATTACGCAGTAAAATAAAACCGTATAATTATATAAAAACATGACTTTCCTCCTCATTTTCTCGAAAGATATTAGAGATATTGGAAATATCATTACAGAATCTGATAGACCTAATTAAAATCTACTACTGTCATTATGAATATTTGCTCTAGTACTAATATATACTGAATTTTACTTTTTTTTTAATTAATTTCTTCCTCATTTTCTCGAAAGCTATTAAAGATATTGGAAATATCATTGCACCATCTGATACACCTAATTCAACTGTACAACTGTCATTATGAATATTTGTTCTATGACTAATAATTACGCAGTAAAATAAAACCATATATTTATATAAAAACATGACTTTCCTCCTCATTTTCTTGAAAGCTATTAGAGATATTGGAAATATCATTGCAGCATCTGATGGACCAAATTAAACTGTACCACTGATATTATGAATATTTGTTGTATGACTAATAATTACGCAGTAAAATTAAACTTTATATTTATATAAAAACATTACTTTCCTCCTCATTTTCTCGAAAGCTATTAGAGATATTGGAAATATCATTGCAGCATCTGATAGACCTAATTAAACTGTACAACTGTAATTATGAATATTTTTTCTATGACTCATAATTACGCAGTAAAATAAAACTTAATATTTATATAAAAACATGACTTTCATCCTCATTTTCTCGAAAGCTATTAGAGATATTGGAAATATCATTGCAGCATCTGATACACCTAATTAAACTGTAAAACTGTAATTATGAATATTTGTTCTATGACTAATAATTACGCAGTAAAATAAAACCGTATAATTATATAAAAACACGACTTTCCTCCTCATTTTCTCAAAAGATATTAGAGATATTGGAAATATCATTACAGAATCTGATAGACCTAATTAAAATCTAGTACTGTCATTATGAATATTTGCTCTAGTACTAATATATACTGAATTTTACTTTTTTTTAAATTACTTTCTTCCTCATTTTCTCGAAAGCTATTAGAGATATTTGAAATATCATTGCACCATCTGATACACCTAATTCAACTCTACAACTGTCATTATGAATATTTGTTCTATGACTAATAATTACGCAGTAAAATAAAACCGTA
>JAPQNM010000944.1:5000-15000 GCA_029783475.1 Metacarcinus magister | reverse complement strand
CGCTACCTCCTAGAAGGGTGTACCGTGGGCACGTTCCTGCGGGTGGTGGCGGGCCTGGCCAAGAGTCTGGCAGAGGTGCACGCCTAATGGTTTGTCCACAATGACATCAAGTGGGACAACATCACGGTGACAGGCCGACCCTCCAGCCCTTCTGTGCACGTCATTGACTTCGGGCTTGCCACCAAGATTAACGACAGCTTCTACTTTGAGCTGTTTGACTTGTCTAACAGGCTGGAGGATCAGGAGCACTTCGTGTTCAGGTCCCCGGAGCTGAAGAAAGGCCAGCCCCTGCAACCCTCCAGCGACGTGTTCAGTGTTGGGGTGATGCTGGGGGAAGCGTGTATGTACACGAAACACCGGCGGCTCAACGAGCTGCTCATACCCCTGGCGAAGGCGTGCACGCAGGAGTGGCGCGAGTATCGACCTTCCCTGAGCAAGATGGAGCAGGATTTACAGGACATGGTGTCAATCCTCACCCACAAGGAAGAAAACCATATCCTGGGCGAGGAGTAAGTCCCACTCCCTCTCCCTACTCCACCCTTTTCTCCCCAATAAACTCCTTCCCTTCCTAAATCCATGAACTCACTCCCCAATCAAGCCCATCCCCCTCCCCACTCCCCTATCTACCCTTACCCCTTCCTATCTCCCTCACGCCACTCCCCTATTGAGCCATTCCCCTTCCCTCCTTCCTACCCACTCTCCATTTCATCCCTATCCCCTTCAAGCACTTCCTTCCATCCCTACCCATTCCTTCCTCCCCACTCCCCATCTCATTCTTACCTCTTCCTCCCTCCCAACTCCCCCTTCTGTCCCTACCCCTTAAAACCTCCCCACTCTTCCTTCGAGCCCTTCCCCTTCCCCCCTCCTAACTCTACCCTCCATCCCTACCCTTTCCTACCTCACCACTCCTCCTTTCATCCCTACCCCTAGCCCCCCTATCCATTTTTCCTTCCATCCCTACCCCTTCATCCTCGACTCCCCCTTCCCTCCTTACCACTTCTCCTCTCCCCACTCTTCCTACCATACCTACCCCTTCATCCCCGACTCCCCACCTTCCCAGTCCCTCTTCCATCCTAACCTTTTCCCGTATCCCCACTCCCCCTTATATCCTTACCTCTTTCCCGTTCCCCACTCTTCCATCCATCCCTAGACCCTCCCAACCCTCCCAAATTACCCTCCCATCCTTACCCCTTTCCCCCATCCTACTCTTCCTTCCATCCCTACTCCTTCCCTTCTCACCACTCCCCCTTCACTATTTACCCCTTCACCCGTCCCTACTCTTCCTTCCATCACTACTCCTTCCCACCTCCTAAATCCCTTTCCCACTTCCCACTCTCACGTCAATAATTACCCTTTCCCGTCTCCTCATTCTTCCTTTCATCCCTAACCCTTCCCCACTCCTCATTCTCCCTGCCATCCTAACCTCTTTCCCTTCCCCACTCTTCCTACCAACCTTCCCCCCTCCCCACTAACCATTCGATTCCCTACTCCTTCCCCTTCCTCAAAATCCACCTTCCAACTTATTCCTTCGCACATCCCCTCTTCCCCTCACACTCGTTTCCCTTCCCCCCTCCCCACTACCACTTCAATACCCTACCCCTTCCTCCCTCCCAAATCATCTTTCCATCCTTATCCCTTTCCCCCCAAACTCCCCCTTCCCTCATTACCCTTTCCCCCTCTTCACTCTTCCTTCCATCCCTAACCTTTTTCCCTCCCCATGTCCCCTTCAATCCCTACCCCTTCACCTCACCCGACTCCACCTTCCATTCTTACCCTTTTCCCCCTACCCCTTCTTCATTCCATCCATACGCCTTCCCCCATCCCCAATCCCCCTTCCATTATTACCCCTTCCCCTTAGCTACTCTTCTTTCCATCTCTACCCTTTCCCTCCTCCCAACTTCCCCTTGAACCCTCCCAACTCCCTCTTCCATCCTTAACTATTCCCCCATCCCCAATCCCCCTTCCATCCTTTCACCTTCCCCATTCCCTACTCTTCCTTCCATCCCTGCCCCTTCCCCCACCCCAACTCCCGCTTCCATTCACTCCCTTTCACCTCTCCTCACTCCCCCTTCAAAACCCTACCCCTTCCTCTCTCCCCACTCCCTCTTACACCCTTACCATTTCCACTCTCCCTACACTTCCTTCAATCCCTACTTCTTCCCACCTCACCTCTCCCCCTTTCCATCAATACTCCTTCCCTCCTCCCAACTCCGTCTTTCATCCTTACTCCTTTCCAATACCCATTCCCACTTCTGTCCTTACCATTTCCACCCTCCCGTCTCTACCTTCCATCCCTAACCCTTCTCCCCTCACCAATCTCCCTGCCATCCTTACCCCTTTAAACCTCCCCACTCCCTCTTCCATCCTTTACCCTTTCTCCTCCAAACTCCTCTTTCAATTCTTACCCCTTCCCCCATCATCACTCTTCCTTCCATCCCTACCCAATCCTTCCTCCCCTGTCCCCTTTCTATCCCTAAACCCTTCCCTTTCCCTATTAATCCATCTATCCTTTCCCCAACTTCCCTCCCCCAATCCAATCCCCCATCTATCCCTTCCATCCTTACCCCTTCCCTTCTCCAAACTTCCCTTCCCCCTCCCAACTCTCCCTTCTGTAATTACCACTTTCCCCCTTCCCACTCCCCCTTCCATTATTCCCAATTTTCCTTCTATCCCCCTTCAAAACTCCCACATCTATCCTTTCCACACTTTCCCTTCACCTCCCCACTCCTGCCCTTCCATTTCTACCCCACTTTTCCTACCCACTCCTTTTTCCATCCGTCCCCACTCTCCCATCTATCCCTTCCTCACCTAACTATCCCTTCCCCGCTCCTCCATCTATCTCTTCCCCATTTTTCCTTTCCTTCCCCACTCCACTTTCCATCTATACCCCTTCTTCCCTCCCCACTCCCTCGCCAATTTCTACCCCTTCCCTCCTCCTAACTTCTCTTACTATACATACCCCTTCCCCTCACCCCACTCTTCCTTCCATCCCTTGCAATCCATATCCCTTCCTCCCTCCTCACTCCCCTTCCCATCCTTACGCCATCCACCTCCCTATTCCCACTTCCAACCTAATTCCTTCCCCATTCCCCATTTCCTCTTCCATCCCTACACTTTCTTCCCTTCCCACTCCCACCTGCATGATTACCCCATCCCCTTCCTCACTCTTCCTTCCATCCCTACCTCTTCCTCCCTTCCCCACTCCCCCTTCCATCTTTAACCCTTCCCCCCTCACAACTCACTTTTCCATCCCTACCTCTTTTCCGTCCCCACTTCCTCTTCTATCCTTACCCCTTACCACCTCCCCACTCCCCCTTCCATCCCTACCTCTCCCTCCATCTCCAATCCCCCTTCTGTTTCTTCTCCTTCCCTTCTCCCAACTTTTCCTTTCATCCTTGAAAACTTTTCCCTCCCTAATCTCCATTCCAGGCCTAATTTTTCCGCCCTCCCCAATTCCCCTTCCTCCCTCCCCACTTCCCTTTCAATTCCAACTCATTCCCCCTATCCCAATACAACTTCTATACCTACCCCTTCCCCCTCCCCACTTCCCCTTCCATCCTTACTCAATACTCAATCCCCAATACCCCTTCCATCCTAAATCCTTCGCCCTCCTCAATCTTCCTTCCATCTCTATCACTTCAACCCTCCCCACTCCCATTTTAATCCTTACCCCTTTCCCCCTCCCAACTCTTCCTTATATTCCTTTCCCTCTCCCTAATCCTCCTTCCATTCCTATCCCTTCTTCCATCCTAACTCTTCCTTCCATTCCTACCACCTCCCTCCTCCCCTCTCCACTATTATCCCTACCCATTGCAGCCATAAGCAGCCTTGCAGTCTCGCAGCTTTGCAGCCCCCGCATCAACGCAGCCCCGCAGCTCTGTAGCCTTGCAGCCCCGCAGCCTTGATGCCTTGTATCTTTGCAGCCCCGTAATCTTGAAGCTTTGCAGCCCTGCAGCCCCGAAGCCTTGCAGCTTTGCAACACCGCAGCCTTACAGCCCTGCGGCCCTGCAGCCTTGCTGCTTTGCAGCCCCCGAAACCTGGCAGCTTTGCAGCTTTGTAAATTTGCCACCCCGCAATCCCACAGCCTTGCAACACCGCAGTCATGCAGCTTATGCAGCCCTACAGCCACACAGCCTTGGAGCTTTGCAGCCTCGAAGCCTTGCAGCCTTGCAGCCATGTAACATTGCAGCCTCACAGCCTTGCAGCCTTGCAGCCTTGCAACCTTGCAGTCCCGCAACCTTGCAACCTTGCAGCCCCGCAGTCTTGCAGCCAAGCAGCCTCGCAGCCCCGCTGTCCTGCAGCCTTGCATTCCCCCAGTCCGACATCCTTGCAGCTTTGCAGCCCTGAAGCCTTGCAGCCTTGCAGCATTGTAACCCCTTCCACCCTTCCCACTTCCCTTTTCATCCCTAACCCTTTCCCTTTTCCCACTCCCACCTCAATAATTATCCTTTCCCGTCTCCTCCCTCTTCCTTCTTTCCCTAACCCTTCCCCACTCCCCATTCTTCCTGCCATCCTAACCCCTTCCCCATGCCCACTCTTTCTACCATCCTTTCCCCTTCCCCTCCCTCAAAATACCCTTCAATTACTACCCCTTCCTCTTCTTCACAATCCACCTTTCATCCTTACCCCTTCCCCTTCATCACTATCCACCTTTCATCCTTACCCAATCCCAAATCCCTTCTTACCCTCACATTCATTCCCTTTCCCCCTCCACACTACCACTTCAATACCCTACCTTTTCCTCTCTCCTAAATCCTCTTTCCATCCTTACCCCTTTACCACCAAACTCCCACTTCCATCATTATCCATTCCCCCTCTTCACTCTTCCTTCCATCTCTAACCTTTCTCCCTTCCCATGTCCCCTTCAATCCCTACCCCTTCACCCCACCCGACTCCGCCTTCCATTCTTACCCCTTTCCCCCTACACCTTCTTCATTCCATCCATACGCCTTCCCCCATCCCCAATCCCTCTTCCATTATTACCCCTTCCCCTTAGCTACTCTTCTTTCCATCCCTACCCGTTTCCTCCGCCCAACTTCCCCTTCAACCCTCCTAACTCCCTTTTCCATCCTTAACCATTCCCTCTACGCCACTCACTTTCCATTCTTATCCCTTCCCCCCTCCCTACTCTTCCTTCCAACAATACCCATTCCTCCCTCCCCTATCCCATTTCCATTCCTACCCCTTGCCCCATACCGACTCCCACTTTCATTCACACCAATTCACTCCTCACTCCCCCTTCAAAACCTGCGGGAAAGGTGATATAGGACTCTAGGGAGTTTTGAGAAAAAGGTGACCCTGTTAATCCGATAATTGGAGGTCGGCTTCCCTTGGGATGGAGATGGACCAGGTGTGAATATTCTCTCTCTCTCTCTCCCTCTCCCCCCCTCCCTCTCCTCTCTCTCTCTCTCTCTCTCTCTCTCCTCTCTCTCTCTCTCTCTCTCTCTCTCTCTCTCTCTCCTCTCTCTCTCTCTCTCTCTCTCTCTCCTCTCTCTCTCTCTCTCTCTCTCTCTCTCTCTCTCTCTCTCTCTCTCTCTCTCTCTCTCTCTCTCTCTCTCTCTCTCTCTCTCTCTCTCTCTCTCTCTCTCTCTCTCTCTCTCTCTCTCTCTCTCTCTCTCTCTCTCTCTCTCTCTCTCTCTCTCTCTCTCTCTCTCTCTCTCTCTCTCTCTCTCTCTCTCCTCTCTCTCTCTCTCTCTCTCTCTCTCTCTCTCTCTCTCTCTCTCTCCTCTCTCTCTCTCTCTCTCTCTCTCTCTCTCTCTCTCTCTCTCTCTCTCTCTCTCTCTCTCTCTCTCTCTCCTCTCTCTCTCTCTCTCTCTCTCTCTCTCTCTCTCTCTCTCTCTCTCTCTCTCTCTCTCTCTCTCTCTCTCTCTCTCTCTCTCTCTCTCCTCTCTCTCTCTCTCTCTCTCTCTCTCTCTCTCTCTCTCTCTCTCTCTCTCTCTCTCTCTCTCTCCTCTCTCTCTCTCTCTCTCTCTCTCTCTCTCTCTCTCTCTCTCTCTCTCTCTCTCTCTCCTCTCTCTCTCTCTCTCTCTCTCTCTCTCTCTCTCTCTCTCTCTCTCTCTCTCTCTCTCTCTCTCTCTCTCTCTCTCTCTCTCTCTCTCTCTCTCTCTCTCTCTCTCTCTCTCCTCTCTCTCTCTCTCTCTCTCTCTCTCTCTCTCTCTCTCTCTCTCTCTCTCTCTCTCTCTCTCTCTCTCTCTCTCTCTCTCTGTGCTGACTCATTTGATTACCTTAATAGCACACTTCAATCACTTTGTCTTAGTAAGAAAAACTTTTATGTACTTGGTGATTTAAATGATAACATAATTTCTCCAACAAATAAAGTCAGTAAAATATTAAGTAATAATAAACTAAAACAGCTAATCAATAAGCCTACAAGGATAACAGACACATCTCGGACTCTATTGGATGTTATAATTACAAATAACACAAGCCTTGTTATGTCACATGATGTTCTGCCGTATTCAATTGGGGATCATGAACTCATCTCAGCCAAGCTTGATATAACTAAACCTAAGAAACAACGAGTATTCCGGACCTTTAGACACCTTGCCAAATATTCAAAGGATAATCTCTGCACATCCCTTTTAGCAAAATCAAATAAACTAAATGAAATAACACTAACAGACAATGTGAACGCACAATTAGAAATTTTCAATGGAATATTTACTCAATGTCTTGATGATATCGCTCCTTTTGTCACGAAAGAAATCCAACGACCCTTTTCACCTTGGCTAAACGATGAGGTTCGTGCCTCAATTGTTGAGAAAAATAACCTGCATGCAAAACTGAAACAAGATCCAAATAATATTGAGATGCAACAAATCCTTAAGAATAAGAAGAAAGATGTCAGAATTTATATCGATAAGGCAAAAAGTGAATTTTATCATAATGAATTAGCTAAAAATAAAGGAAATATGGCTGGCACGTGGAGAACAATAAGGAATATTATACCTAACAAAGATTCTTCCAATGTATACAAATATGATAATATGCAAGAAAAGGCCGAAGAATTTAACAATTTCTTTGCCAATGTTGGCAAAAACACATTTGTAACCTCTCAAGAGCAACTATGTAAGAACCTAATAGATCCAGTAATCCACTATTCATATTACAATGACACTCAAGGATTCAGACCTCAACCAGTAGAGGTTAATACTGTCATACTTGTTGTAAAACGTCTAAATAATACAAGATCAACTGGTTCAGATGGAATATCACTAACATTTGTTAAAGACTCCCTATATGTAATTGCCTTATACCTCACCTGCATAATAAATACATCCTTTGTAACAGGTGTTGTACCATCAGCCTGGAAACGTGCTACGGTGGTCCCTATTTATAAAAATGGAGACGTCAATAATGCTAGCAATTTCAGACCTATTTCAATACTGCCCATTCTCTCTAAAGTTATGGAAAAGATCGTTGCCTCTCAGCTAATACATTATTTGGAGTGTAATAATCAGCTTTCCAACACCCAACACGGTTTTCGGCCCAGACTCTCAACCGAAACTGCCCTGGCCACCATAACTGACAATATTTATAACAACATGGATAACAGAAAAATAACATTGCTTACATTATGTGACCTCTCTAAAGCTTTTGACAGTGTCAGCCACTCAATACTATTACGTAAATGTAATTCCCTTGGAATAAGTTCATTCTGGTTAAACGACTACTTGAGAGGTAGAGAACAATGTGTAAAACTTAACGACACTGTATCTTCTGTAGAAAAAATAACTTATGGTGTACCACAAGGCTCTATCCTCGGTCCCATTTTATTTACTATCCATGTAAATGACCTTCGGGACCACCTAGTGGATGGTACAGTAGTCCAGTACGCTGATGACACTCAGTTTCTTCATGCTGACAGTCTAAGCAATCTGGGAACACTTATTACTAACACAGAAGCATCTCTCCTTGCTATCCAAAAGTATTTTCTAAGAAATGGTTTGATGTTAAACACTAAGAAAACCCAATGTATTTTTATAGGGAATAATCAGCTCATTTCACAGATTCCAAATGACACTGTCATACATATGAATGACACCATTATCATCCCAAGCACAAATGTAAAAAATTTAGGCCTACACTTTGATCAACACATGAATTTTGAAATACACATGAATGAATTAAATAGAAAAGTAATGGGCACTCTAATATATGTAAATAGAGTTAGTAGACTATTAGATAAAACAGCAAGAAAAATGTGTATAGAATCATTAGTATTAAGTATAATTAACTATTGTATAACAATTTGGGGAACAACAAGTAAGTTGCAAAAAAATAAAGCCCAGAAATTACAAAACTTTGCAGCTCGGGTTGCTGTTGGTGGTCTGAGAAAATACGACCATGTGTCCCCAGCTTATGATGACCTTAAGTGGCTTAGGATAGGAAATAAGCATACATTTGATGTGTTAGTGCATGTATACAAATCCCTATTTAAAATTTACCCTGAATGGCTCTGTACATATAATAAGGTCTCTGATGTAACTCAGGAACATACGAGACAGGGAAATAATCTGTTTGTACCGCGGTTCAAGACTGATACAGGGGCCAGATCACTCAAGGTTTTGGGCCCAACACTGTGGAATGCTCTGCCCAACCAAATTAAGAATGCTACGACGTTACGGAAATTCCAAAGTAACCTAATACAACACTTTAATAACCACAGTGTAATTTGAATATGTATATAATAGTATTAGTATTAGTAGTGTATATAATTGTATGTATGTAATAACCACTACCCTGTGGAAATAAAATTGAATTGAATTGAATTGAAACTCTCTCTCTCTCTCTCTCTCTCTCTCTCTCTCTCTCTCTCTCTCTCTCTCTCTCTCTCTCTCTCTCTCTCTCTCTCTCTCTCTCTCTCTCTCCTCTCTCTCTCTCTCTCTCTCTCTCTCTCTCTCTCTCTCTCTCTCTCCTCTCTCTCTCTCTCTCTCTCTCTCTCTCTCTCTCTCCTCTCTCTCTCTCTCTCTCTCTCTCTCTCTCTCTCCTCTCTCTCTCTCCTCTCTCTCTCTCTCTCTCTCCTCTCTCTCTCTCTCTCCTCTCTCTCTCTCTCTCTCTCTCTCTCTCCTCTCTCTCTCTCTCTCTCTCTCTCTCTCTCTCTCTCTCCTCTCTCTCTCTCTCTCTCTCTCTCTCTCTCTCTCTCTCTCTCTCTCTCTCTCTCTCTCTCCTCTCTCTCTCTCCTCTCTCTCTCTCTCTCTCTCTCTCTCTCTCTCTCTCTCTCTCTCTCTCTCTCTCTCTCTCTCTCTCTCTCTCCTCTCTCTCTCTCTCTCTCTCTCTCTCTCTCTCTCTCTCTCTCCTCTCTCTCTCTCTCTCTCTCTCTCTCCTCTCTCTCTCTCTCTCTCTCTCCTCTCTCTCTCTCTCTCTCTCTCTCTCTCTCTCTCTCTCTCTCTCTCTCTCTCTCTCTCTCTCTCTCTCTCTCTCCTCTCTCTCTCTCTCTCTCTCTCTCTCTCTCTCTCTCTCTCTCTCTCTCTCCTCTCTCTCTCTCTCTCTCTCTCTCTTTATCATAATGAATTAGCTAAAAATAAAGGAAATATGGCTGGCACGTGGAGAACAATAAGGAATATTATACCTAACAAAGATTCTTCCAATGTATATATATATGATAATATGCAAGAAAAGGCCGAAGAATTTAACAATTTCTTTGCCAATGTTGGCAAAAACACATTTGTAACCTCTCAAGAGCAACTATGTAAGAACCTAATAGATCCAGTAATCCACTATTCATATTACAATGACACTCAAGGATTCAGACCTCAACCAGTAGAGGTTAATACTGTCATACTTGTTGTAAAACGTCTAAATAATACAAGATCAACTGGTTCAGATGGAATATCACTAACATTTGTAAAAGACTCCCTATATGTAATTGCCTTATACCTCACCTGCATAATAAATACATCCTTTGTAACAGGTGTTGTACCATCAGCCTGGAAACGTGCTACGGTGGTCCCTATTTATAAAAATGGAGACGTCAATAATGCTAGCAATTTCAGACCTA